>CAXKVX010003343.1:0-28848 GCA_964058865.1 Eleocharis quinqueflora
TTTGATTCTTGTGTATAGTTAGAATAGTTCATCATCAATTCCTGATTTGCTTTAGTGTGATGAGAGAGGAGATGGTTGAAGAGCGAAGGAAATAAGCAGTGGCAGAGCCGCTCATGGGCAACCCCGAGCAAGTGCCCAAGCTTGATTTTCAAAAAATGCAAAATTTAGTATATTTTTAATTATTTTTGTAGTGAAAGATTAGCTGTTAACGATATTTTAGTGGATTTTAGTGGATTTGTATCTAGATTTGATCTCAACCTCAATGTTCGAACTTAGTTGTGTCCGAACTTAAATGACATTTGAATTCTTTCTGGAAATAAGTCAAATCGTTTTAATTCATGCCGATCGTTTCCATCATTTTCTTTAACAAAACAAATTTTTAATCGTTAATTAAATAAAACAATTAACGTAACTAGTAACTATTATCATTCGTGATCGTTTCACGCATTTGGCCGACCTAATTACGCTTTCATCTGGTTGTTGATACCAAGATCTTAAAAGAAACAAAGGTTTATCTACCAGCGATAAATTACTTTAAAGACTATGACTTGCACGTACCTAATGTTGACAGCCATCTTCAATTTGACAAATCAACGTTGAACAGGCGAAATATTTTGGAAGCTAAAAATATAATAAAATCACTAAAGTCAATACCTACCGCGGAAGATTGAAATGAGATTTATGTCTTTCGTTTATGTGATTTATACTTTTTATTTCTTATTAAAAAATATGGAAGAGATAAGATATAGCAAAGTAAAACTATAAAAGTACATGACACGTTACTCCGTTTTTTCATGTCATTATCAAACTAAGATCATATTGAGGGGCGTAGATCTGACTGATAGAGAGTGACTGGGGCAGTGAAAGACTAGGTGGCAGAACCCGATCCGATCCGACAAATTCGTTCGATTCGGTCCGATCTGAATCCGATCTGATTCGATATTTTAATAAAGTCAAACTACTCGAACCTGATCCGACCCGACCCGGGATGATCCGTAACCCGAGACGAAGCGACACATGAGCGACTTGAGCCCGACCTGACCCGACCCGAGACGACCCGATCTGAACCCGATCCGATCCGATATTTTGATAAAGTCAAACTACTCGAACCCGACCCGACCCGACCCGGGATGATCCGTAACCCGAGACGAAGCGACACATGAGTGACCTGAGCCCGACCTGACTCGACCCGAGACGACCCGTAACCCGAGATGGCGCGACACATGAGGATCCAAGCCCGACCTGACTTGACCCGAGATGACCTGTAACCCGAACCCGACCCGACCCGACCCGACTCGACTTGACATGATACAACTTGTAAATTGATCTAATCCTATCTTGCCAACATCATAATCTAATTTTACTAATAAATTAACATCAGAGAAAGTCAAGATTTACTTGTACAATTCAATAACGCGACCCGATCTTGTCCGATTGAACTTAAAACTCAAAATAATACTTGAAAGTTGTCGGTGCAATCCGACCCCAACCCGACTCGGTCTCACCCGACCCGACCCGACCCAAGACCCGGAAGTTATCGATGCAGCCCGACCTGAAACCCGACCCAGTCTCGCCTGACCCGACTCGTCACCCGAAAAAGATCAACGCCACCCGACCCGACCTCGCCCGACCCGACCCATGACCCGAAAGTTGTCGACGCAACCCGACCCGACCTCACCCGACCCGATCCCAACCCGAATATTATAAATGGTCAAACTAACTCGACCCGACCCGAACCCGCCCACTCGACCCGACTTGCCACATCTATGAAAGAGGTACATGGTGGCGGGAAGGGGATTCTCTGCCGTGCAGTACTAACGGACGCTCATGATTTCTTGCGTTGCAAGCTACGAACGGCTCAAATTTAATTAATGGGAGTTTGATATTATAAAGTTTAGTTTGCACGAATCTCGATGCAAATTAATGGCTAAGATTTACCACGCAACACGCACAGTGTTTGTGCTGCGTGGTAGAAGATCTGGTTTGATGGTGGCAGGGTGCCCACAAAAAAGTTTCAAAGAACAGCAGTACAATTTCATTACAAAAGTATATGTTTATGTTTTTTGTTATGTTTGTCAAGAGATTTGTTATTAGGGATGAAAATGAATCGAATACGGAACTGATAGTGCTGATATCGTATTCATATCTACAATTTCTCAAGCGGAATACAGATACGAATATTAGTCAGATGCTAAAATTCAAAATCAAATTCACAATAAAATAAATACGAGTACGAAGTGGATACCTCTAAAACCATATCAATATCCACGTTGAAATCGAATACAGATACGAATAGAAAACAAATATTAAAATTTAAAATAAATCCACGCTAAACGGATAATATGAAACCTTTGTCACCATAAGTTGCAATCCAGTAGCCTTTGCCAACACTAAAATTTAATGATTGAATATGGTAGACTTCAGATATCAGTCGAAGTGGCTTCTGAGTTCACGAATGTGTGGGGATCAAGGTTACAGAAATTATTGCTATGATTTTGGAGCGGATATAAAAATTTGGATAAAGCGAATATCCACTCTATTTAAGGACAACATAATTTATCCTTATTCGTATTTGGATATTTTTCTGAGGTTAACAAATTATTTGCATCCGATTCCACGAATACATTTACAAAATTTATCCGTATTCACATATCACGTGGATTCGTAGCGGATACGAACAAATATCTGCTCCGTTTTCACTCCTATTTGTTAAGCATGTCTTTTTTTTTTTACATTGAATTTGTTAGGCTTCTTATTTTAGTTCGGTTGCGTGTAGCGAACGTCAAATGGGCCGGCCGGTCCGGGTCTCGTCGGTTCCAATCTGTTCGAGTCACGGGTCGGCACAGGTCACGGGTCATGGGTTGGAACTGGTCACATGGTCCATGTTACGGCGGCCAAAAACTGAAAACCTCGAGCTTCCCCGTCTGTGTCCCGCTCGGGTTGGCATGAGTTGCGATCAAGGGTAGTCCGAGTTAGGGGACGGGTCTAAGACGGTTCACGGGTTAGGATGAGCGGCTCTAAGCCGGATCACGGGTTGAGGCGGTCCGAATTATAGCGGTCCCATGGTCTGAATTGAGCGGGTTTGATCACCGATCCGAGCCGAGTTGACCCACTGGTATTTTTTCAAAACTCTAGTTGCATGTTATTACTTTTTATGAAAATTTTGCATGTTAAGCACAGTGTTAGCTTTGTTATGCATATTAGATAATTAACATAAACTAAAAGAGTAAAAATTATAATCCCGAACATTTTCCTTAAATAAATGTAAATCTCTATAATTGATTTTAATGCACTAAATGAGTTAAGTTTGCAATCCAAATCTAATTTCGCCTCTGCTGCTATGTATAATATGAATCATTATCATTCATGCTTAAATAAAATTGCATCAAAATGTTGTTCCTTAATGAGTCACAAGTACGCTAGTTAAATAAACTTGAGAATAAATAAGTGAGAAAAAGTTTAAGTACATCTAGGTAGTTATTTTCTGATAACTCAACTAAAGTTGCATAATAAAATCGATATCAATAACTAATATCAAATATAATATTTACATATTAGCTCTCTTTTTCTAAATAAATTAATAAAGGTCCAAATGTTAATCATAGGAATATAAGGCGTCTGCTATCTAAACCCTTGTTCCCAAGGTAATATAATTGGAAGTTAATGTTCGAGCAAAAACACACCAGACGGCTGGATGTACTGTACTTGATCGTGATGGTTCCAGAAGGTTATGGAAGGACAGCTCTCTCTCAGGATTAATAGTGAATAAGGGAAGTGCTTGGCACTTCCACTATTTCGGAATAGAGCTCTATTCCGGAATTAGAGAGTGTCAAACATGTTTTCAAAATCATAGAATAGTGATAAAATAGGTTATTTCGGTATACCACCATATAAATGGAATAGCGGAATATACTGTTGTGTATGACTAACTAATCAAATTTATTGTATTTTAATATTTCATCATTACTATTATTATTATTATTATTATTATTATTATTATTATTATTATTATTATTATTAATATTATTATTGTTATTATTAATATTATTATTTATTATTAGTATTGTAATATTTCATCATTATTATTATTTTATTATTATTTATGATAATTATTATTATATTATTATTATATATTTTATTATTCTTCTTATTTATTATTATTATTATTATTATTATTTTATTAGTATTATAATATTTCATTATTATTATTATTATTATTATTTTATTCATTATTATTTATTATTATTGTTATTATTATTTATTATTAGTATTATAATATTTAATCAGTATTAATATTTTATTATTATTTATGATAATTATTATTATATATTTTATTATTATTCTTATTTTTTATTATCTTTATTATTTTATTAGTATTATAATATTTAATCATTATTATTATCATTATTTTATTCATTATTATTTATTATTTATTATTTATTATTATTGTTATTTATTATATTGTTATTATTATTTATTATTAGTATTATAATATTTCATCATTATTATTATTTATGATAATTATTATTATATTATTATTATATTTTATTATTATTCTTATTTATTATTATTTTTATTATTTTATTAGTATTATAATATTTCATCATTATTATTATTATTATTATTTTTATTATTATTTATTATTTATTATTATTTATTATTATTGTTATTATTATTTATTATTAGTATTATAATATTTCATTATTATTATTATTATTTTATTATTTATGATAATTATTATTATATATTTTATTATTATTATTATTTATTAGTATTATAATATTTCATCAATAATATTATTATTTTATTAATTATTATTTATTATTAGTATTATAATATTTCATCATTATTATTATTATTTTATTATTATTTATGATAATAATTATTATATTATTATTATTATTTATTTTTATTATAATTCTTATTTATTATTATTATAATATTTCATCTTTATTATTATTATTTTATTATTATTTATTATCATTATTTGTTATATTATTATTTTTATTAGGATTATAATATTTCATCATTATTATTATATATTATTATTATCGTCAATTTTATTTTTTTATTTATTCTGATAAATAATGCATATTATTGTTAATTTATTATATTATTTAGTTTATTATTGTTATCATTACTATATTATATCATAATCATTATTATTATCATAACTATCAATATTTTTACTATTCCAATTGACACTTGCCAAACGACAATTTTTCTCTTCAAAATAGTCAAAAATATCACTTTTCTACCACTCTTCCAAAATCACACTATTCTAATTCCACTATTCTGACGCTATTCTTTGATTTGTCAAACGGACTCAAACGGACCCTAATAGAAGAGGCGCGCGTGCGGAAATTGAAGATAAACTAATAAACAGGCCGCACTTTATTTCAGTTTGGGCTATTTCAGCATCAGTGACAAAAGATTCAACCCATTTATAGACTCGTGTACATTCGACGTCTGTATTCTCCTCCAACTATGCAAGTGCTGAAGTGCAACAAGCCTATTTACTGAACTTTTCTCTAGTTTTTCATTTTTCGATGCCTTTATTATACTATTTCCTCTTCTTTTATTTTCTTTATTCTTCTTTTTTATAAAGTTATGTAAAGCTTTTCATTCGAATAAAGGCCCATTTTTCACAGAATGAGATCTTCTACCTCGCAGTAAAAATATTGTGCGTGTTGCGATAGGAAAATTTGCATCGAGATTCGTGTAAGTTAAACTTTATAATATCAGATCCCTGAATCAAATTTGGGCCGTTCGTAACTTACAGCGCAGAGAATCTAAACCGTTCATTCCTGCTGCGCGATAGAGAATCTGCTTCCATTTTTCACGGTGTCATATATATTACACAACTTACATTAGACCAAGATGGACAGAAAAACTTGATGTGAGCGGATTAATTTTAATGTATTTTTTTGTTTGTATTTTGTACTTGGGAACTTTTGTTTTTTTCTTCTGCCCCCAACTTTAAAATAAGAGCTCAAGAAGAACTAAGGGGTTCTACCTTTCTACTATTAACGCTAAGGCTTGCCATGCTTTAGCACTTTACGCACACACAAGAAAAATTAGGTGTGCTAAACCTAATCAAAATCCCTTAAGAACTAAGTGAAAATTTGTTTTCCTGTTTCTAATTACAGGCCCATAGACTACAGTTACTCCAAAGACAAAACCATCTTCTTCACTTTTCACAAGAATTGAGGCTGAATATAAGCCATTATGAACATACAATATCTGAAATTTTCTTACATTAATTCCTATCAAAATTCCTCCTGCAGCTCCTACTGCAGGTAATGAGTGCCAAACAAATGACTGAGGTGAAAATGATAGAATTATCTTTCTATTGAATGTTGATCTTTTAGTTTCTTGAATTCCAATAATATCTATTTTATTATCAAACAATAATTCTTTAAGATATTTTCTCTTTCCAATTTTATTCATCCCTCTTAGATTCCAAGTCATTAGATTCATCATAAACCAAATGGATGTATCCTAGCTATTATCATATCCAATTGCCCTCTTTTGTGTTTATCTTTTTTTTTAAAAACTTCGCCCCTTTTTTGACCTTAAAATTCATTTCTTCTAAAGCAGATGAGAATTGTTTTTTGGACAAACTTCTCAAGAATTGAACTGCATCTAAACTATCACTTTGGTTATCTGCTAGCCGAAGCCCAAAACAGTTAAACAGATCAACTACTTCACTGTCAGTAATTTCATTGAAAGGAAATTTGTGAGTTAATACAGAAGTACCTTCTACAGAGGTCATATTGAGTGATTTCTGTTTTTGATGTATTGCCTTCTCCAAGGCATTGTTCTCAGGGTTTTTTAACTGCAACCTGAGGCACTGTCTTACAGGAGGTCTTTAGGCCAGTGGAGGAGGTTGTTCATCAGCCAGCATCATCTCCTTATTGGAGGCTTCCACCTCTCTTTCTTCCTCTTTGCTCCCAGACCCTTCCTTCATCTTGTTCCTTTCTACCTTCTCATCTCCTTGCCTACTGCAATTACCTCTTTCATACTAACACAGATCCCTTCCCTGTCCCATTGACTCCATGTTATCCCCTACTACCAATGTTTCCTCACACTCCATCTCTACTGACTCCTCCATCATATGCACTATATTCTTCAGTTGTTCATCTTCTTGGTTTTCTAAGGACTCCAGAACTTGAAATTGATTCTGAAGCCATATTTTCTCTGTGTTGGTTCATGTCAGCTTCTAGACACATCAGTGATTGTTCTAAAATCAGAGAATTTTCAGTGCTTTGATCACTGTTCAACACCCCCTTATCTATCTTCTCAGAGTTCCTTCCCCCTTCCTCCTCTTTGTTATCTACATCTTGAGGTATGTCTGCAATATTCTGATCTAATCCCAGATCATCCTCACTATACTCATCTTCTACTTCCTCTTTTTTATTCATATCTTTATCTTTATCCCTATCCTTCTCAGCATCACCATTGTGATCAGTATTATCTGGATCCTTATTTTTCCAGTCTCTCTGTCTCTTACCCTCAAACTGTGTATCTCTCTCTAGATCTATTACAGATAAATCTGACTCTTGACCAACACACCTCATTCCTGTCGTTTCTAAACCCCACTTGTTTGGTATAAGGTACATCTTTATAGTTACACACCCCCAATCTAAGTTTTGCCTCTTTCAAATCTGTTTTATCCAATGTCGATTTATCAATCTCAAGTAGAACTCCAAAACCCTTTACCAATTTTTCAAATTCATTACGAGACCATAATTTTCTTGGAAAATCCAGTACCTTAACCCAAATGCTCTTCATCCGAGCTCCATTCTCGAATTAAGGATCCCACAGAGACACCTTGAAGAAGGTATTCTCCAATCTGACCCCCTCTTGCCTAACTATTATGTCCCGCCACCAGCCTGGACCCTCTACCAGCATCTTGTAGTCTGCTATCTCAGCTACTCTCCACGGAAAGGCTGGTGCTAGTCTTCGCAGGCCAGAGAAGATACGATCCCTTGAGAACATTTGATTCGCCTGTAGTATCACACATTTTCGGAAACTATACTCAATTGCTTGAGAATCAGGCGAGTTTTCGAAGAAAAGAAATCGTTCATCCACCATCGTTCTCTCACTTGATGGTATGATTGTAGCCTTTACTTTTGTTACCTCCTTCTCCCCGATCGCCTGTAGATCTCTGATCTGAGGTAGATCTTCAATTTGTGGTTGTTCTGCGATCTCTTCTTTTTCTTGAGAGCTTTCTGTTTTCTCTCGAGTATCTTTAACCCGAAGATCAGATCTATTATTGCGTTTACAATCTTGTGATCTATGTCCCAAACATTTGCATTTGAAACAGACTAATGCATTTCTGCAAAATTTGGCAAAATGACCTTTTTCCCCACACCAAAAGCAATGCAGAATTTTTGGCGCAGATCGCTTATCTTGGATCGATCTCCCGCCATTAATTCTAGCACTTTCTCTTGGTATTCTCTGACTTTGGGACCCTTGCACCACAGCGTCTCTGTAAGTTGTCCCTCTTAATTTCTGCACCACTTCCACCAAGAGAGAAGCAATATCTGTTGCCTGGAGATCTCCCTTTGAGAGATTCGAGGAAAGATTCGCCATTAACGGACCATGAGGCCCATTCCATGTCGCTCTTTCTCACGGGCCGCCATTCCCTCTATATTTCTCGTAAAATAAGTAAACTCTAGCTTACTTCGTCCATGGAAAATAAAATTATTCTCTTTTATGGGTTGGAGAAATTTTCAAACAAATCCTTGCAAATATAAATACTTGTCCCTTGCTCGTCTATCTTTGATTAATGAATCTCAAGTCCACAAAAACATTATTTAATCCTTAATTACCATGAGAAAAAATTAATTTACATGTAACGTAAATCTCCATAAATATCGCAATGCGGCACCAGGGACGGATCTATGTAGGTCCAAAGAGGTAGCCACTTTCGGAAATTTTTTTACAAAATAATCTTGTATATTTATAAGATTTGTCAATTTTTTACAAAATAATTTTGTATATTTAAAAATGTGCCTTATTTTGTTCTTACCGAAAAAATTTATAGATCTTGTTTCTTTCTGACGAAAATTCTAATTCCGGCCATATATGACACTTTATCAAATTCTAGTTCCAAATGAAATTGATTACATAACCACTATTTCGAAAAAACCATTGAAAAAATAAAAAAAGAAATGTATGTTTTAGTTTTTTAAATTATAAATATCGAATGGCGGATCCGTATCTGCTGCTCTTATTGAGCAAGAGCAGGGTCCTGCTCTTCTGATCTGGACCGTCTAATTTTGATCCGACCGCCCGCGGATGGAAATCAGAAGGGCTGTATATTTTATAAGTTTTAGATCTGAAATTTGAACGGTCCAAATCAGAAGAGCAGGATCCTGCTCTTGCTCAATAAGAGCAGCAGATACGAATCCTCGAATGGCGGTTCAGGCTGTCAGCAGTTCTGTTTTTTTTTTTGAGTTGAAACCCGTAGGTATCAGCAGTTCTGTTGCTGAAGTCGGATTCGACCATTGGAGTTGAAGAGGGAAGTAATAACAAGAGAGTACAAATGAAGGATGGGCTTAAATCCAAATAACTAGGCCTTTAAATAAACTGAAGATGGGCTTTTGTGACGGGCTATCAAAAACTAAAGAGACCCAACATCTTAACATATGTTATCTCTGACAGTGGACCCCGCTGTGAAGGAGCTCCATTGTAATTGATCTGAAACCGAAGGTCGTTAGAGGATGTCGAGTCGCTGGAAAGCAGAAGGGATGTTTTCCGTTAATTTCACTGGCACCTAGGAGAGAGGAGATGACATTCGATGTCATTCTTATTTCGAGATTCTATCAAACTCAAATATAAGAAGCAATTTATCAATTATAATTCAAATATTTGAGATTTAATTATCTAGATAAAATCATAATCAAACAAGTATTAAAAATAATAAAAAATTCAAACAAAAATTTGTAAAGATAGTGAAAAGGAGAGTAAGAAAGAGCAAGAGAACACAATATGTAACGTGACTCGGCCTACAAACAAACTAGGCCTACATTCACGAGACCTCGGATCCAAAAAATCTTCCGAGACCGATTCCACTAGATCACAAGTATTTTTTACAATTGCATAATCTATCTTAGATTTCTATCAATAATACAACTTATCTTAGATTTCTAATCATTTGCAAGAGGCTACACCGCTCTACAAAGGCAAAAGTGTCCGATTGACAACACAATTAAGGATGAGAATGAACTAATTGACAACACATGTAGTTTATCAAACTAAAACAACAAAAAGTGTTCTCTCGGATTAATAATTATAGAATTAGTTATCATATACACTCTCAAGAGTGTGGATACTGAAAGAGAAGGCTCTTATGCTTTTTTTGATGCACAACTGGATGCTTGTAAATTTGGATATGGCTTTCTTGATGCTTCTGGTGCATATACCTTAAGTATATATAGGTTGGGCACATCTTGAAGTCTTGAAATCTTGAACATGATGGCATGCGTTACAGATTTAGCCAACCCATTACAAAACCCGTTGAAAAGGGTTGGCTCATTTCCTATTTTGCCCTTCAGTGCATCTCTGGCAGACTTCTGGGTTCTCCTGGACAGGAACCCGTTGTGATGGGTGTGGCATGCATTATGGTAACACAAGACAAAGCTTGGAGACCTAGCATCCTGTATACTAGTGAAAATGTATCTTGAAAAAATACTGAAATTAATAGCAAATAATCTTTGAAATATTTGATTTTAAATTATCTCCAATTCTTTTTCAAATTGTATTATTTACAGTTGTAAACAGGCAAAAATTTAGTATTATTTGCACAACAAGTCGGAAAAGAATCTTTGAACAGAATTTGTATATTGCAAAAAAAATTCAGTGGATATATCAATATATTTTCTAATTGGAACGACAGTATATTCAAAACCTTTTGTTATTTCAAAAACAACCAAAAGATATACTAACTTTAATATTCGGTCAAATCTTTTTTATGTCCTTCTATATAAATCAATTCGAAAAACCGACTAAATGATATTGGTGCACAACAGTTGTCCTCCAGTTACCTAAACTAGAGAGCATTATGATTGCATCTATTGTCTTATTTTCAATCCGAGAACAAACCGTTAGATAGATTTTAGCCTTTGTTGCACAACAGTTGTGTTGTCAAGTGGTGCATCACTTGTCCTTGATTGTTTTGTCAATCAGACCGTTAACCGTGTAGTGTGGTGTTGCCCCATACATTGGTCTAGGAGACGAAGATTGATTTGCTTGTTTAGAAGAAGTCAAAGATCGGCTTCGCAATTTGTAAAGATCACTTGTTTTGATAGTGAAATCGGTTCGGAAGGAAGATTTGGTTTCGGGAGACCCTTGGACGTAGGCCTAGTTGATTGATAGGTCGAACCACGTTACATAGCGTGTTCTCTTTGTTCTCTTGATTGCTTTTGCTCTCTCTCTCTTTTGCTCGCACTCTTTATTACTTTGCTCTTTGTTGATTTGTTATTTGCTTTATTACTTCTAAGAACTTTCTTGCTTAAACTCTTGGCATCTAAAAGCTTTAATTTAAAATTGTTGATTGAAAATGCTTTCGCATTATTAATTGACATCAGTCTTGCGCTTTAATCCTCTCCCTGCCCCTCCCCCCTTGTTCTCTCTTCTCCTCCCCTTTCCTTCTCCCCCTCCCTGATTCCGATTGTGAGCTGCACAGCCGCGACGGGAGATAGTTCGTGAGCAGCGAAGTGGATCTGTAGATCAGACGACAACGTTAGGATCTCGCCAGATCCGTGGTGCTGAGATGTCAGATGACGACCTGTGCCTGATCGAGCATGTCTTTGGACCGATCCTGCCTCTCAGGTCTGGTCGAAGTAATCATAATCGTGCCTTGCTCAAGAAAGAGGCAAGGCATTGACGGAGTGTTAGCGTGCTAAGGCCAGAGGTGAGGTGCGGGGGAAAGTGTAAAAACATAACGGTGAGACCAGACCGTCGTCAGATGCTGAGGTGTCGGATCGTGGCAAGTCTAGATCTGCTCGGGTGATGATGATAGATGTCGAAGCAAGGGCGATTTACACAGATGATCTGACTAGTAATAGCAATACCGACTGAACTGATTTGAGATTTTGGCTGCGATGTGGAGATTGGAAGGAGTAGTGCTGAGATGAACGATGCTCTCGGTGAATCGACGGGATAAGCAAAAAATGATTGAGCTAAATAGTTGCTAATCTCGGAGAAAAAAAAGGGGAGCTTGGAGCTCGTCCAGATCAGCCAGATGATCGAAGCTTTGGGTTGAGATGATCGATACTACCTGTAAATCGACGAGACAAGCAAAATTAATCATGTCAGGGTAGATCAGATTCTGACATAGGGGAGTCGATCCTAATGGTTGCGAGGCTCTGAGATGAGCTGGTAGTTTGAGCAGCTCGGCTTTGACAGAGCAGAGGGTCACAGTTCTTCAGCAGCACTATGGGATAGAGGGTAACATGGTGTACATGGGAGACAACTGAGGCAAGCTGCTGCCAGTTGCAAACAATACTGTGGCGATGTTACCACAGAGCAAGGAGCCAGGGGTGAGTTACGCAGGGGAACTGGTAGCAGCAGCCAAAAATTGTCCATTTGTGAGTACCAGTTAGAGTTACCAGTTGTAGGTACCAACTGGTACATGACTGGTACAGCTGAGATTGGGATCAGTCTGATATGGAATTGGTAGGCAGTAAGGTTCACAGTGACATCAGACAAATTGTGAGGATGCCGAAAAAATGTAATGGAATCAGGGGGATACTATAAAATCTTATTATTGGGTTTAGATAGATATATAGGGTATTTTGATGATCGATGTGTTGGGATGTTTAGATTGTTTAGGATAAACGATATAGATGGAGAAATTTGGGTTAGATTAGAATAGGGTTAGGGGTTGTGTGTCTTTTTTTTTTTGTTCTTTTGTAACTTCTTTTTTCTATGAAAATGAAAGTGGTGGGATTTAAGCCCACTTATTTCAAAAAAAATATTCATACATACCTAATCACCAAATTCTTGTTAGTTCTTGATTTGTGAAATATGGCTGAATTAAAATTTGTGAAAGAACCTCCGGTCTTTGGAGTAGGTTGCAAGAACTTTTCATTTTGAAAAAGGTGTATGGTAAACTATCTAATCTTGCTTGAACTTTGGAAAATAGTTGAAGATGGTTGGATACTAAAGTATGAGTTAGATAATGTTATCCTTACAAAAGAATCTAAAGAACGTAAGTACACTAATGATAATGCTATGAATATCATCTTAAGTTCAATTCATGAGTCAATTGCTTTATCTCTCACACATTTCTCTAATCCTAAGGAAATATAGAATGCCTTAGTCCTTAGGTATGAAGGAAATGAACATATGAAAAAGACTCGAAAGGTCGGATTAGTAACAAAGTTAGAAAATATGAAATTTGAAGATAACAAGTCATTTGAAAGTATCTACAATAGACTCGTTTCTTTAAGAAATAAATTTGTTGAAGTTGGATCTAACATTTGTTATGAAGATTTTGTAGGTAAACTTTTGAGAATGATGTCCAAGAAGCCCGGTTGGGATGGCGTCGTGAGCTCTATAGAAGCTTTACAAGATAAAAGACTTACCTATCAACCCGAAGAGGTGTACGCACAACTTTGCTCACTTGAGGAGAATCACAAGGAAGTAAAGTGCACAACCTCAACCAAAACCTTGGCATTACCGGCACAATCTTCATTTAATCCATCTTATAAATTCGAGGCGAGTGAAGTCATATACCAAAACCTTCACCAAGTTCTCTCCAAGGACATTGACCTTCTTACTAAGCTAGTGAAAGGAGGAATATAATTCAAAAGGAAAGTAAATGATGAGAGACTAGCTCAAGGTAAAAATGTTGTATGTCTATCTTGCAATAAGGAATGTCATAACGTTCAAAATTGCTATGTGATCTTTCCTCAAAGAAGAAGACCACAATAAGGACGTTTTAAGAAGACTAATAATGCAAAAATGACACGATCATATTTTAAATATTATTTAAAATATCATGAGACAAGGATAGACGCAAATTAAGTGGATCAAGCACATAACGACTATGTCGTTTGGAAGACTATAATGTAGTGATGGAACATCTTATAGTTCATAATATAAAGTATTTTATATTATATCCCAAGATGACGTAGATCATATGTAAGGTCACACCAACTGAACATAAACAACAAGTTTTTTACATTTTATATAATGTATTTAATCTCATGATGCATGAGTTAAAATGCATATGATAAAATGTTAAAGTAATATGTCATGTAAAATGACATGTTTAGATCATAAAATAAATTTATGAGAATATATGTGATTATTATTTTGTATAATGTTTGAGAGCATTATAAGAATAATAAATTAATTCATATTAAAATAATATAGTAATATTATTTACTCATAAATTAAATCCTTGTAAAATATGATTAGGGAATAACAAGAGAGTTGTCATAGCCATTTTTGTAAATAATTAACACAAGTGTTGCTCTAGGGCTTGGCTATATAAAGGGATATGTTTGAGATGAAAAATATTTTTTTCTCTCTCTTGCTACAGCAGCATGAATAATAATCGTGAATAGTAACCATTTTCTTCTTTCCCTTCTCTTGCAAGGTTTAGCCACCAAATTAAATAGCT
Organism: Eleocharis quinqueflora; assembly: GCA_964058865.1. NCBI lineage: Eukaryota > Viridiplantae > Streptophyta > Magnoliopsida > Poales > Cyperaceae > Eleocharis > Eleocharis quinqueflora. The sequence goes on from CAXKVX010003343.1 coordinate 14,642, forward strand.
TGTTCATTGAAGATTGAAGATCTAGGTGGTTAGATCTAAGCTCTAATCTCTACATCCATCTATCTAAGAGTGTTTTAGGTTGTTGTTTAGGTTCAATGTGAACCAAGAGACAAGGATGCTTCCATGGCCGAAGAAGGAAGACGACGATTTCCAAGAGACCTAGAAGAGGAATCGACTCCTTTCTACAAAGAGATTTGACAATCTCTTTAGGTATAATCTTTTATCCACTCTTGTACAAGAAATAAATGTGTTATTTTCTGTTTTGTTGATGCACAAGAGGTGTTTGATGAAATGTCATAGTATAATCTTGCTTGCAATTGTTATATAAATAAGATTCTTTGTGTATTGAGTTAAATAGAGGCAAAAATTTTAATTTTCGTCCTCTTGAACTTACACATGAAATCCCAACAACTTATTACTATTCTTATGTCAAAAATTAATCAACTGTCGTGATAATCAACCATCATGATAATCATTATCTTCCATTGGTCTGATTAATGATTACATGAAACCTAACGATTATCACAATTGCTATGAATGTCATGCAACAAAAATGATAACTTTAAGGCCTAATAAAAATATATGTCTAATCATGAAATAAGCACCACGATAAATCCTTAATCATAATTCCAAAATCTATCTAAAGGTCTTTATAGCTCTAATTTCTCCATTAATTTCATATTAAACCAACAATACTAGCAAGCATGACGCATCAAATGAGTTCTTTTGTCGCTCTGTTTTTCGGTCAAATTGACATATCTACATACTAATGACCAGGACAGTCATGTGGGGGAGGTGGATCACAGACATACCAAGGTACAGTAAGCCCCAAATATTTTTTAGACATCATTAGCACATAGTATCTCATTGCTTTTCTTTGTACACATACTTTACGTACATAACAACTACTGTAAAGGTTAATCCTCCTTTGAGAGAATTAACAAATTTATTGTCAGTACATCAATTTTAAATCTTTTCATGGATCATTTTGCATATACTTTAACAATAATATTCGTTTGAGAATATTAATGTTAAGCAAAACGAGGCATGTAATCATAATTGCCATTAAATAGATTTTGAATCATGTCTAAAGTCTATACTAGAACGTATCTCAAAATAATCTACTAGTCATATATATATATATATATATATATATATATTACATATGTATTAACCAATTTGCATCTTTAATTTGAATAAACTAATTTATAATAGTTAATTATGTATATATATTATTTTAAAATTTATAGACTATGAATTCTTTTGTAAATTCTTTACATAATCTTTATTTAGAATTTACTAAATAATATTTAGAAAAATACTAAATATCTTTAACAAAATTCATTCTTAATTGGAATCCTTTTAAAATTTAGCAGTTTATCTTTTCTTTATTAGCATTAAATATTAATTATGAATAATACCTAATTTTATAACTAATTAAGATAATTATATTTATTATAAAAGTAACTATAATAATTATAATTATACATTTTTTAATTATAACATATTACATCTACTCCTACAAGTCTGATAAAGTTTCGATTCTGGAAAAAATCAAGAACCAACATGGTCATAAACAAAAAAATATTATTTCATACATGGTCACTGCCACAAATATCTTTCCATACATAGTCACGGTCATAAATATCTTTCCATACATGATCATAGCCACAAATATCTTTTCATACATGATCACACCCATAAATATCTTTCCATACATGATCACAGACACAGATATCTTTTCATACATGGTTACGCAAAAATGAATTGTTCTCGGTAGATAGGTACGAACCGCAAATTTTGTGTGTGTGTGTGAGATCTGAAAATAATTACCCATTGTGTCATGTACGGTCCGCAATGATGTTATTGCGATCGACAAAAGCATCAATTCTTGATTTTGTGCAATTCTTGTGCACAATAATCCATGTCAGTTCAAAATTTATGCAAATTTCATTTGCACATCTGTCAATTCAAATCTTGTAGAGTGGAATTTAAATTGATATAACTAGCAAGTTTCTTCTAGAGGGAAGGAAAAGATACTATTTTTTTTAACAAGAGATTTCTCTGTAAAAATTGTTCCAAATTAGCAGAGCCTCCTGATCAGCTCCACTAGGACCATGCAGTACACAAGATATTAGATAAGACCATTGTTTTTTTTTTCCCAGAGAAAAGTAGGCTTTTGCCTACTTAGAAATTTCATTAAATAAGAAATCATTCACAAGTTTTATTGGAAAAAAAAAGAAAGGAAAGGAAAGCAAAAACTATATGTACAATCAGATGAGACCATTGTTGAAATAAAGAATGTATATATTATAATAAAATGGTATTTATTGAAACTGACATAATTTATTTTGCTCTGAAAAAGTCATTAGCTAGAGTGCATGTAATAAATGTGTACATGAATTGAGTTGAGGCAAATTTTAAGAAAAGAATACTAACTTCAAGTAGTTTGAAAAGATAATTTTATATCATGACGAATAAGCAAGCTATTTTCACGATTACTTGTGTCCATGTACTTAGAATCCTACTTCAGAACTCATTCCCTAGATGTCTCCGGGATAATATAAATTTATTCTATTTTGATACTTTTACAAATACGCAGCATGCTTTTGCAAATTGCGATAAATTTAAATAGATTGAAATTTTAAATTAATAAAAATATAGAAAAACTATAACTTTTTTGTAAAATTTCAATGTTTTTAATTTCTTTTTGTGGATTAAACTGTGACAAATCTCTAACTAATTTGAAAGAAAAAATATTAATAAAGAGACTGTTCAGATCATATATGGTCCGGAGTGATCCGGAGCGACTATTTGGTGCTCTATTTAGCCTTAAGATGTGCTCCCTTTAACGGCTCATAATTACATTTCTTTATAACCATGCTGTATTTGTGGAAAGTTAACCCTAATTTAAGAGCTGTGTTAGACTGTTAGCCCGTGATCCCATATAGGCGTAGAAATTACCATATCTAGAGAGTTGATATTTCATCCGAGGATCGGAGACAAGTCGGACAAGCATAATGTTCTACTGGAATTGGAGCGAATCAACAAAATCAAAATGATAGGAAAAAGGTAACGGTAACACTCTCCTCCCGGGAATATAGCACTACAGCTGACCAGCCTCTTCACATTCCTCGCCCCTTCCATCTCTCTCTCTCTCTCTCTCTCTCTCAAATTTTGCTTCCATTCTTGGTTATCAGTGCTTTTGTGTGATAAAGATGGAAGAATCGTTTTGTTTGAGAGAGCTGGTAGAGAAGAGATTCCAGCCTCAACGTTCATCCACTACTATTCTCAAGCCGCTCGAAAGATTTCTTTCGAGTTCTTCCAATATAACCAAACAATCATGTCATGCAAGCGACGGAGAAGATGCATCCAGTTTCTATGCTGATGGAGCTGTGAGTCTTTTTAACACAATTGGAGCAGTTCCTAGTGGCATATTGCTGAATAATTCGAGCATGTATGAAGGATTCGTCTGTTTCAGTGGAACAAGTATGGCAGCATTTCCGATTGATAAGATGCATGCAAACACATCCTTCTCTTCCTCATCTTCTTCTTCTAATTATAGTGCAGCTCCAACTGTGAACAACATAATCAAAGGGCAATGGACTGCCGAAGAAGACAGGTTACTTTATTTACCAATTTTACTGATAGTATAATTTTTTTTCGTACCTGTGAGTAGGAAAGAGATTGTATACTACAATTTATTAAGTGACATATGTTATTAATTACATGTTTTCTCTAGGATGCTGCTTAAGTTGGTCAAGCAGCATGGAGTGAGGAAATGGTCTCAGATTGCAAAAAATCTGGTAGGAAGGATTGGTAAACAATGCAGAGAAAGATGGCATAATCATCTTCGACCAGATATCAAGGTTCAATCTATTATAATCTTATGAATCAACCCCTTCTGTCTAATTTACATTATATTTTCATTTAAGAAAAAAGAAATAGCATATTATATATGCTTCGTTTTTGTTAAAACAGTTTAGTAATTAAGGTGATCAGTTTCAATATTTTTTTGTTGTGTTGTAATTTTCCCGCAAATAAAAAGGACTGTAAGTTTGTACCAAATCAGACCAGCACAGCAGATCAAGATTACTCAAAGAACCCTAATTTCCCTATCTTACCTGTCCTGTTAATTATAGCTGTTACTATTTGTGACATGACAGTAGACGTCTATTCACTGAAATATAAGATCATGATTGACCTTAATTTTATTTCGATTACATACTGATACTGATATATCTCGTACTATTCCTTTCGTAATCAATGAATGGGACAAAGATTAGTATGAAAAGGCTTCTTTCATCAAATTCATAAAATCATATTTAAAAATTTATCAACTTCTGTTTTCGATCATGATGCAGAAAGAAACTTGGACAGAAGAAGAAGAGAAGCTGCTCGTAGAAGCGCACAAGAAGTATGGAAACAGATGGGCAGAGATTGCAAGGAACATTCCTGGTAGATCTGAGAACTCGATCAAAAACCACTGGAACGCGACCAAAAGGAGTCAGAATGCAAAGAGAAAGAGCAAGAAAAAAGCCGGCCAAGGTGCCAAATCTCGTTCCTCCATCCTGGAAAACTACATTCAGACCGAGATCACTAAACCGCTCTCAACGGCTTCAACTCAAGTTAACCTCACTTATGATAGTGGTTTACATGCCTCGACTGTACTAGACGTAGAAGAAATGCGTTGGTACATGCCACCCACACAGTCAATTCTAAACTTCTCAACTGGTACGCAAAATGAGAACACAGATAAACTTCTAGGGTTTTCTGGCTTGGAAGATGAGGATTATCTCCTTTCTGGTGAGGATACTAGCATGTTGCTCGCATCGCCGGAAGCACCTAGCTTGGTGTTTAGGGAGGAAACCGATGACCGTTATCAGATTTCGGATGATTATTTCTGTAGCAATGCACAGCAGATCAGTTCAGAAGTGCCAGAATGCAGTACCCCTATAGACAGTACAGTTAGTGGCAGGGGAGATATGGATCTGATGGAGATGGTGTCGTGGCAAATGGCGCAGACATCTCAGTATCAACAGAGCACGAGCAGCAGCAACGGTAGCGTCTAAATGGGTATAATTTTTCCTTGATAAAAAATACAAAAAGTAGTTTGTAACATGGTCAAGCCTCGTTGTTCTTGCCATTTTAGTTTGAGAATTGTTTGTTTGTTAGCTTTAATTTCATGAGTGGATGTAACGTGTCACAACACAAAGAGCTGCTAGCTGTTTGGTACCTTTTTAAGCTTTGTAAGGGAAAACATTTTTCGTGCTGAAGACCGAAATTATCCTCGTGAATTAATTTCAACACCAGATAATTATAAGCCACCACTAGTCTAAGATTTTTAATTTCTAATTAATGAGCCAAAGTTGGTATTTAAGAAAATATATGATTCATAAATTAAGTTTTACGTATACCATGATATCAGTCAAACTTAGAAATGCAGCTGTTGTATAATAAATTATGTTCACGTGCCTCCACGTATAATAGTTAGAAAAAGAAATAAAGCTAGGGTATTTTTTTGACCTCATAAAAAAATAGTGAGCTTAATAAAAAATTAATGAAATCGAATTCAAATGACAAATTCGAATCGTTGAAATCAATCTACATAACGAATGATGTGTTTACATATTAAATTATAACTTCTATTTTATTTAATTCTAAGTCAAGCATTAAAAAGTAAAAAAAATGAATGCATGAAAATAATTCATTAACCTTCAATATTTTGACCGCTTCACTTTACATTAAATGAATTCCAAAATTAATAAAATTGATATGTAAATTCATTATGTAGATCAATTTCAATAGTTCGAATTTGTCATATGATTAAGAGTTTAAAAATATTTTTAGTGAGCTTAAGAACACCCTAATTTTATTCTAAAAAAGTGCTCTTTCATTTCTTCCACTCCTTTGACAAAAGATAATTCAAATTTTCTACGGCAAGTACTAAATAGTAACTTTAGAAGAAAAAAAAATCACACGAGTTTATCATTCTCCACATTCGTATAATGAATCTTAAAATTACTATAAAGTATATGAACGGTTGGAGACTCTGTAGTAGTTATATTACTACACAGGATATGAATTCAAGAGACTAAGAATTCATGCTAAAAGAGGAAATTGAGAGGCGTTCCAGAGCACTATATAAGACACTATAGAGCTGGAACGGATCCAGAGACTATTTTAGTCAGGACATAACTAAGTTCGGACGTTGAGATTGAGATCAAATTCGAACACAAACTCATTAAAATCTTCTAAAATATCGCTAAAAACTCATTTTTCACTACAAAAAATATTAAAAATACACTAAATTTTCGTTTTTTGAAAATCAAACTCAGACATTTGCCCGAACTTATCCTTGAATAGCTCCGCCTCTGCTATAGAGTTAATACTTCTTTTTCTTATATAGTTAATACTTATATTTCTCATGTGTTATTCCTTCCCAAAAGTAAAATTAGACAACGTAGGTATTTGCGCACATACACAAATATTTTTGGGAAAAAAATCTCCAGCAACTTTTCTAACAATCTAGCTATTCAAATAATTAAGAAATAGTCATCATCCATTCATCCTAATCCAGACTGAGTTCTGGAGGTTTTGAGTATGTTTGACAAATCAAAAAGTAGCTCCGAAAGGATAATACTCGAACTGTACATTTTGTTTTGGATCTATGCACCTCTGTACTGAAGACCAAAAAGGAAAACTAAGAGGATGAATGAAGAAAGCAGAGAACCCGGATGAGCAGAAGTGACACAGAACGCAGATGAACTCAAGATTTAGTTGGATTTATTTGTTTACTTGCAAATCGTAAATCTGAGGTGTCCAGAATCTTAGGTAAGTTCAAACACAAAGTAGAGACATTAGATGACCATAAAATCAGAATTGTGCAGCGTGATAGAGGCACCACTATCACAAAAAATAGATCTACTAACGATTATTTTTCATCTTTGCCAACACTTATGCAATTGTTATTGTCTAAAGAGTTATTGAATCGTATAAAAAATTATTGACAAATGAGTGTTGTCTTAGTGTTAAAAAGTAATAAAATAATAAAGGGAGAAGACTAACGGTCTAATGACCGTTGAAGCATTAAAAGCCATAACGGCTAGATAGGAAAATTTTTGTTATAAATAGCTATGTTATAAATGTAATTGATACAACAAGATATACAATACAACAAGAAATACAATGCAATATTATTCTCTCCATTCTCTTCATTCTCTTCTTAAATTATAATTTTCTACATGATATCAGAGCAAGTTGTTGCTCGATCCAGAAAAACTTCCGCAAAATCAATGACTAAGGTCTCTTCTTCCAAAATCACCGCTATCCAAGTCAAAGAGAAAGAAAAACTCACTTGGGCACAAGTATTGGCTATGTCCGGCAACAAAGCCAACAATAAAAATCGAGCTTGTGCAAAAGCCTCAACTCTTAATAGCAGTCTTCAAGATCAATCTCCCATTACAGAAATCTTGAGCCTTAATGATGGCGAGAAGAAAAAAAGGAGAGAAGGCCAAGCGTCCACTCGGTGCAATCATTGCAAACGACGAAGTCACACGAGGGTCAGCTGTTGGATTCTCAATCTTTTTCTTCGGCCATTTCAAAAACAGGAAGGGAGAGGCGCTGCTAAGAGGGATCCAAAAAAGGGGGAGCAAAAAAATGTTCCAACCGATTATAAAGGTTCAGATTTAATACATTCTTGTGGGCTTGGTAAAACCCACACTTTTAATATTCCCTTATCTAATTCATAAAAAAGAAAGAGAGAAAATAAATGTACCAATTTAGGCCTCAAGATGACCAATTTTACTAATAAAATTGATCATGATAAATGGATACTTGATTCTGGTGGAACAGACCATATGACCAGTAATAAAAACATACTAGATAATTACCAACCATTAAATGACATTAATTTTGTGACTGTTGCTAATGGTGAGAAAATGAAAATTAAAGGAATTGGTGAAGTTGAATTATTTTCAAGAAAAATAAAAAATGTTTTGCATGTAGGAAATTGTTCTTGCAATCTTTTGTCTATAGCAAAAATTACAAGTGAGTTGAATTGTGAAGCTATTTTTTCATCTAAAAATGTAATTTTTCAAGAATCAATAGCCAAACAAATTATTGTTGAAGGTTCTTTTGAAAACGGTCTTTATGTTTTTAATTATCAACAAATGAACTTTCATATTAAAAAAGATGACCTAAGCAATTTATGGCATAGAAGAATTGGACATCCATCTAATAATGTCCTTCGAAAATTATTTCCAACTCTAAATTATGAATCAAATTCATGTGATGCATGTATTTTTTTTCTAAGCAAACGAGATTACCATTTCTCTCATCAACAACACAATCAAAAGAACCATTTGAACTTGTTCATTCCGATGTTTGGGAACCGACACCCTTAACTTCATATAATGGATTTAATTATTTTGTCTTATTTATAGATGATTTTTCAAAAACTACTTGCATGTATTTGTTAAAATCAAAATCCGAAGTATTTTCAAAATTTCAAGAATTTTGCATCGAAATTGAAAATCAATATAACACAAAAATTAAGATTTTTAGGTCTGATAATGGTACGGAATATATTAACAATAATTTCACCGAATTTTTAAAACAAAAAGGAATCATTCATCAAACAACATGTGTTTATACCCCTCAACAAAATGAAATTTCCGAAAGAAAAAATAGACACATATTAGAAGTAGTTAGATCTCTTTTATTTAATAATAATGTTCCAAAACGATTTTGGTCGGAAGCGGTTCTTACCGCTACATACTTAATAAATAGACTACCTAGCTCAATTCTTAATTACCAAAGCCCCTTGTAAATTTTGTACAAAAGAAAGTTGATTATAAATCACTTAAGAGTATTCGGATGTACATGTTTTGTTCACACACAAAGAATTGATAAGTTGGACAAAACCGCTATAAAAAATATATTTCTTGGATATTCTTCAAGCAAGAAGGGTTATAAATGTTATGATCCAATTAATAAAAAATTCTATGTTTCTCGAGATGTAACATTTCGAGAAAATGAACCATTTTACCAAAATGTTTGTTCTAACAATGGTGAGACCAATAAACCGGACCAAATTTTTTCTATGTCTCCAATTGTGTATGAATTAGATATACCAAGAAGAGTTGAAAACACAAATATGCAAGAAGAAACCGAAAATTCAAATCAAGAAGACACAAGTGAGGGGGAGCATGACAACACGTCCCAAACCTCTCTTGAAATCGAAGAAGAAGGAGGGGAGGAAGAAAGTAGCGATGTTGGAGGAGAAGTCTCATTGAGAAGATCAACTCGTTCATCAAAGCCGTCTACAAGGTTACGAGATTTCGTAACCTACAAGGTTCAATATCCCATCCAAAATTATGTTTCATACGATAAAATAAGCAATAACCATCGCACCTTCTTAAGTGCAATAACAAAAAATGAAGAACCAAAAAATTTTGACGAAACAAAAAAGAATTCAACTTGGACTAAGGCCATGAAAGAAGAGTTATGTGCCTTAGAAAAAAATGATACTTGGACAATTGTTCAATTGCCCAAAGAAAAAAACCCGTTGGTTGCAAATGGGTTTATAAAATAAAATACAACAGTGATGGTACCATTGAACTATATAAGGCAAGATTAGTTGCCAAAGGTTATACCCAAACATACGGTATTGATTACCAAGAAACCTTTGCACCGGTTGCAAAGATGAATAACATACGGATTTTATTATCCATAGCAATAAATAATGGTTGGAGCCTATATCAAATGGATGTAAAAAATGCTTTTCTTAAAGGGACACTTGAAGAAGAAGTGTATATGTCCCTACCACCGGGTCATAAAAAGGAATACGATACTAATTTAGCTTGTAAGTTAAAGAAAGCTATTTATGGCCTCAAGCAATCTCCAAGAGCATGGTATGGCAAACTATCTCATTTTTTTAATTAAATGCGGGTTTAGAGTAAGCCAATCCGACAACTCATTGTTTTCAAAACATGAGCATGGAGATAGAACTGTTGTTCTTATATATGTTGATGATATCATAGTTGCCGGAAATAATTGTGAAAAAATTAACGAAATAAAAAAATGTTTGAAAGAAAAATTTGAAATAAAAGACCTTGGTCGATTAAAATATTTTTTAGGAATTGAAATTGCACACTCTACCAAAGGTCTCTTTATTTCACAAAGAAAATATACTTTGGATTTGTTGAAAGAAACGGGAAAATTAGGGGCCAAACCGATATCTACCCCTATTGATAGCAATTGTAAATTAAATTCAGAGGATGGTGAACCGTTAGATGATATTATCCAATACCAAAGACTTGTAAGCAAGTTGATTTACCTAACGGTAACAAGACCCGACATATCATATGCCGTAGGCCAAGTAAGCAAATTCATGCATGCACCAAGAAAACCACACCTTGACGCAATTGATAGAATTTTAAGATATTTAAAGAAATCACCCAGAAAGGGTATATGGATGAAAAATAATAATTCTAACGAAATATGTGGCTATTCCGATGCAGATTGGGTCGGAAGCTTTGACAGAAAATCAACGACCGGCTATTGCACATTTGTAGGCGGAAACATTGTCACGTGGAAAAGCAAGAAGCAAAATGTTGTGGCGCGATCAAGTGCAGAAGCAGAATATCGAGCCATGGCATCCACTGCAAGTGAGCTCACTTGGATCAAACAATTGCTTGGAGAATTAAATTTCTCAATCAAGGGTCTAATGAAGATGTACTGCGATAATAATGCGGCAAGACACATAGCTTCGAATGCGGTATTTCACGAAAGGACCAAGCATATCGAAGTTGATTGCCACTTCATTAGAGAAAAAATTCAAGCCAAGGAAATCGAAACTCCTTATGTAAAAAGTCAAGATCAATTGGCTGACATTTTTACAAAGGGACTCATACCGAAGGCATTTGAAGAAATAATTAGCAAGCTAGAATTGACGGACATTTACAATCCTAACTTGAGGGGGAGTGTTAAAAAGTAATAAAATAATAAAGGGAGAAGACTAACGGTCTAATGACCGTTGAAGCATTAAAAGCCATAACGGCTAGTTTGGCCTAACGGCTAGATAGGAAAAAATTTGTTATAAATAGCTATGTTATAAATGTAATTGATACAACAAGATATACAATACAACAAGAAATACAATGCAATATTATTCTCTCCATTCTCTTCATTCTCTTATCAAATTATAATTTTCTACACTTAGAGAAAATAAGAATTTATGTTCGGGTACAGCAACGATTATTTACTATTAACCATTGCCATAGATTTCCTAAGAATTAATTGTATATTCAATTGAAAACGTTTGATTTTCACTAACTTTTTTTTAAATCAACCATTTTCTCTAACTTCACTACAAATCACAAAAGAAACAAATACATACTGACATCATACAAATAGAAATCAAATAGAAATATCAAGATGTATTGTGCACCAGTAAGCATTATATATGTGCAATTGTGCACCAGTAAGCATATTAATGTACAAAATAGAAATCATACAAAGTTGGAACGTATAAATAAACAATTAAACATTGATTTTTTTTACTCCATTAATCCATTTAAATCAAGCCCATCTCGTTTACTCACCAGAAAACTCAAGAATGTGCTACTCTTATCAACACCATAAAGTTAAGAGCACCAGGAATTTGCTGAGCAGCTGTAAAGGTCCTACTAGCAGTTTGTTTATGCGTTCTCAATTTCAGTTGCCAGTTGTAATATCTAGTCCACGTTTCATCTGTCTAAATTATTTGGGCATGCTCCAAAAACCAAACCAGGGAACACATTCAAAGAAAAATGTCACTTCATCACTTCTAAAAAATTTGACACTCAATAAAAAAAAAATTGGACACCAGAAAACTGTCACTTCATCACTTGACTGAGTTGACTCACTTCTAAAAAGCTTTGAAAACCTTATTAGGTACTTCTCGCTGACACACTAGAAAATTCGATACCAGAAAAATATACACTGTCACTTCTAGAAAGCTTCTAATTAAAACTTACTAGAAAAAGAAAACGGCTGAAAGATGGAGTTGCAACGGACCGACGGAGCAGAGAAGTGCAGTGGGAGTCGCCTCCGATCGAATCGTGACAGCCTGAAGGTGCAATGTGTCCGATCGAATCAAGAGTGAGAGAGATCGCCGCCACCGAGGTTCCTGAAAAGCAGAAGAGAGGAGAAATGGAGAACGACAAAGTAAAAAAGGTATAAACAGAAATGGTGAATTGATGGGCTAAGGAGAGTAAAAAGGCTATTATGGATCTTGTAATTTGCTAATTAAGGAGAGTAAAAGCCTAAAAGGCTATTATGGGCTTTCATAAAAGGCTATAAACAGAACTTAATTTCTGCACGGTTTAAACGGGCAAGTATTTTAACGGATTTTAACGGTTAAAACGGCGTTAAACCCGTTTAATGACAGAAAATCCGTTAAAAACGTTTTTTTATCAAAACTTAACGCCAGACCAAGTTTTTTTCCGTTAAAACCGTTAAACCGAAGTTTTAACTTCGTTTTTTAAAAGCTTGCCTAAGATAATAGTTATTTAGTTAATAACTGTTGTTGTATGCCATTATTAAAAAACGTTTTATAAATGGCTATAAAACTAGCATCAGATTTTGCTAGCCAATATATCATTTAAACTGTCACAACTAAAATAGATAGCACAATAAAGCAAAGGAAAATATTCGATAGATACCAATATTGATACCGATTATCGATATCGGTGTTATTATGCATATTTAGTTGAGTTACTATATATCTTATTTGAGTTATTATGCATGTTATTTCATGTTATTTTTGTACTAAAAAATTTATTATCCATGTTCACAAAATAATACATAATAACTCAAATAGCATGCATACCTTTTTCAGTACAAAAAAATAGCATGCATAACTATTTCAGTACAAAAATTAACATGCATAATAACTCAAATAAAGTGCATAATAACTTAAACAACGCCCATAATAATGTCGATATCGATAGTTGGTATCAATTGTGGTATCTACGTATCAACTCCCTACACATAATATATTACATATAAACATGTCATAATTACAATCTGGACACACAAAAAAAGAACCCTAAACCCTAAGTCATAAATCCTAAACCATAAGAACTATTGCCAGTTCAGAAATTAACGTTCTTAGAGTTTCAAAGATGAACATAGCTCAGAAAGATGCAATTGCAGACCTAAATCTGGCTCGGTCAATTGCATTTTTTGAGCTATGGTCTCTTGGAAATCCTAAGAATTACAGTATGTTTTCTACTCTCGTTAGAAACCCCTGCCAAAAACACAGAAATACAGTACTCTACAATTCACAGTAAAATGTCAAAGAAAAGTAAATTAAATAGCATAGCCGTCTTTAGGATGAAAAAACTAATCCATCTCTTTAAGATGAAACACTTGAGTTTTGTCAAGTGACTTGATAAGTCTGGAATCAACATTTATATGGTTGAATTATCAAATCAGTCGTGCTTCACCTATAGAAGTGTTGTAAAATAATTTCTACTAGCATATATCACATATTAAGAGTTTAACTTTCTTAACAAACCGTAAGGTTCTGCTCCAAAAACAAAGAAAGACATCACTATTTCATCTCAAGCTTCGCACTCCATTCCTCTTTTTTACTCCGAAAGGTGTAGAGGATATCTATTTCTAACTATATTTTCATTCCCTGCAGCAACAACTATTTCTAACTGTAACTATTATAAGAACTAACAAACTAACAAAATAAAAAATTACCTTAAAGAAGATGATGCAGATGGCACAATGAGAGGAGAAAAACATGATAATCTCATCGGCGAGAGGAGAAAAGTACGAGACCGATGGTGAACATGGATGAGGCAGAGAAGAAGCCGAGAGGCAGAGAAGAACACGAGGTGTGTGTGTGTGTGTGTGTGTGAAAGAGATCGGTAGATAACCTCCACACCTCTAGCAGATTAGATCACCTAGAGGTGTATAGGTGGGCATACGGGAAAGAGAGGGCAAAGAAGTTTGAAAAGATGTGGAGGCATCCCGAGAGGAAAGAGAGAAAAAGAGATATGAAGAGAAGAGACGGGGAGCACTTTTATAGATAGGATTGTGATAAAGCAACAGTTATTTTAAATAATTGTTGCCTTAGAATTTTGAAAAAAGAATATCTGAAAAGATAAGGCAACAATTGTTTGTAAATAATCGTTGCCTTAGCTCACCCT
>CAXKVX010003344.1:0-12688 GCA_964058865.1 Eleocharis quinqueflora
TTCTTATTTAGAAATTTTGCTCAAGAATTTTTTATTTAGCAACTATGTTTTAGAGTTTATACACTATGACATGGTTTAATCATTGATTAAAATTGATCGGTCTCCATAATATTGATAATATTTGCTGACGTGGCAATTTAGAAACTCTAACTTTTTTTTTTAAAAACTGAAGAAAAATTAAATTTATAATATTGATGTGACAATTATTTAGAAACTCCAAAAATTTCAGAAATGAACCCTGCCTTGGAAACAAATATTGGACTTCCGGCTTCATTTTTTATCTCTTCGTGGAAATATAAAAGATTGTGGGCCAAACTTACTGGGCTGGCCCAATATGTTACCCAAATCTCATTTCGTTTTCAACAAAAGTGGGACCTTAGTAGTTAAAACTTAAATTAGTTCAAATTAACAAAAGAATCCCTACTTTATTATTCATTACATTCGCTAACAAAAATCATGATACGTGATTCACAACGAGATAAGTTCAAAGTGGCAGTGATGTGGCATGGGTTAATCATAGTTGGTCAAAGCTCTCTTCTTGTCTTTCCCTTTCGAGGCTTATTCAAACTATAAATCTATAATCATTTAGAGGAACACAAGAACAGATAAATGGCAATAAGTTGTAAGATATAGATTAGGTTCCTTGCTTTTTTCTACCTGCTAAAATATTCAATGGAGATAAGATAGCCCCAGGGACCTGTGTGGCCTTTTCTTTGAGTGGGTCAATTTCCTTTGTCGTTGCTTCTTTAGCCTTTCCATTCGTTTCAATTATTTGTAGATGAAACGTAAACAGCACTGATTAATCTGCCCCACATGTCAGTTTCAGGGTTCACTTACAAGTTAATACACCGAGTTCGTATCAGTCTTTTTCTACGTGCATCTTTATTCACACTTTTGTCGCATAGTAGCCACACGACAACGCCATTTCCATGATCAACCTTTGACCGTTGATTATTTGACGTCACTTTCTTTTGTTATTTTCCCCCTCACCACACGTTTAAATACTGCCACTAGTGTAGTCCTCTGACTGGATTCTCTCCAACCATGGCCTCAACCAACCCCATCAAGGTCAAGGAGAGAAGGAGAACCTCACTAAACCCACTTGAGATCATCTCGCCGACTTTCTTCCGATGCCCGATTTCTCTGGAAGTGATGCGGTCTCCGGTTAGCCTCGTTACAGGTGTCACGTATGACCGTTCGTCGATCCAACAGTGGCTCGATTCTGGCCATACAACCTGTCCTGCCACGAGTCAAATTCTCAGTTCGACAGACCTCGTGCCGAACCTGACACTTCGTCGGTTGATCAATATATGGTCGAGCACACCACCACCTGTCGAAGAACCACCGACATCCGACAATTCTGAGATTGGTGTTTTAAGTACAATCAGTACGGTCGTTTTACACTTGTTGAATGAGAGTGATCTTGCGAGGTCTGAATCTGCTGTCGGGTACTTATCTGCAACTAGAAAAGAGGAAAAAGATAGAGTCATACGGGTGCTTGGTGAGAATTTAGAACGATCACTGCAAGCTTTGGTTAAGGTGTTAAGAAATAGCACCGAAATTGAGTCACGGGTCAGAGCGGCTCGATTGATTGAATCAATCTTAGCATCACCAATTTCTTCCTCTGAGTCTAAAATTTTTATCATCAAAAGAGTTGATTTGTTCAATGAATTAGTACAATTGATCAGAGCGGGAAACATCAGTGCTGTATCTGCTGGACTAGATTGTATACAAGCAACCATAGAATCTACAGAGAAACAGAAATTGCGGTTGGAGATGCTAAAGGCAGGTGTGGTACCAGTGTTGGTGACAGTTATCAAAGCTATGGAGGCACCTCCTGAGGTGGCGGGGAAGGCCATCAGACTGTTGGAGCAGTCTGTGAGGTGTAAGGAAGGATTCGAAGAGATAATTGAAGACGCGAAGGGAGTGGTTGAGGCGATAGTGTCACGAATGATGAAGGTTGGAAGAGAAGCCCGGGAGGCGGCAGTGGGGATACTTTGGGTGATGTGTAACAAAGGAGGCGACAACGGAGTGAGAAATGCGGTGAAAGTGGCGCATGGATTAGTCGGGAGATTGCTTGTGGTAATGCAAGAGGATTGTTCGCCGGTTGTGGTGAAGATGGCTGGAGATGTTCTCAAGGTTTGCAAATTGGAGAGGGATAAAGAAGGACGCCTCGCCGGAAATTATACAAAGACACTTCATATAATGCCATTTTGAAGTGGATTATTTCTTTAGATACTGATGTAAAAGCATCTGATATTTTTTGTTAAAGCACATGATATTTTTGTAAGAATTGATGTATTTTAGATAGAGAAATGCGAAAATAGGAACTAAAAGATTGTGTGGATGAGTATGAACTACTGATTTGCTAATCAAAAATAGAAATTAGACAATAATTCAATCACAAATAAGACAAAAGACAACAACGTATAATAAATTAGTATACCCATTTGTAATCCAGTTACATCGTAATTCAACTGAATAGTGTGAATTGTGAAAATGGTATGTGATATTTTATTCTGTTGATGTCATGATCATTTAACTAACTATATTTCCGACTTTCAAATGTACTGAAGACTGGTATTTTGTATCCAGTTATGCATATGAAGTGAAAAGAGCTGTCCAGAATATTTCACAATAATTTGCAAGAATATATTGTGACAAAATACGAAGAATTGTTCTCACTCCTTTTTCTTTTCTATGCTTTATCCCAGGAAAGGAACATTTTGAATAGGTTTTGGCATATTTGAAGACTTTTCATATTCCTTGACTTTGAATTCTTAGTACGAAAGTCCAAATTCGGAACTTTTAGTTAGTTAGGGGCAATTGACTGTATAATGGTATGTTTTTCTTGAAAGTGATCTCTTAATTGTGGCAGATTGTGAAAAGAAACTTTGCTTCACAGCCCATGTTAACATATTATCCCTTTTCAAGAAAAGAGAGGGACATTCTATAACTCTTAATTTTGGGCTTTTGGAGAATAAGAAGAAATTTTGTTTATGGCCCTGCAAATTTCATAGTTAACCAATTCATACGAAAGTTGATTCCGGGCTTCCGGCTAATACTTCTATCTTTTCCTTTTTAACATAGCTGTCAATGTCATTCAACACTAGCTTAAGTTTACGGAAAAAAACCATTAATAAATGGGTGAAGTTACGGTGCATGCGCATGTACCGTGCTTGTGTATTTAGATTCTCCGATGTGCATCAAGATTCGATGCACATGAATTTCCACGAATCTCGATGTACATCGAAGAATTCAGATGCACAAGCACCATAATTTTGCTCTTAATAAATTGTTTAGCTGCTTTTCTTTTGTGATTCATTGTAGACTTAGAACACACCTATAAAGAAACTAGAAAACCCTCAATAAAATAGCTTTTGCTGGAGCTTGAACCTCAAACCTTCTTCATGAAAGTTTTGTGTCTTACCACTATATTAGATAGGCCTTGACAAATTATTTATCAGCTTTGATAAGGGTTTTAGTATATTCTTGTGAGTGAGACTATGGTGTTGGCGCAGTACACAACTTCTTCTGCTTCGCATTTATATCTCGAACTTTATTGTCCAAACGATCGGTTTAAAGCAGGAAAAAAGTAGTAAAGAAACCTAAAAAATATATATAATTCGGTTTCCAAAAATATTTCAATATATATAAAGATCATGTTCAACGATTTGTATCGGTCATTTGAATTTAGAAATTCACGATATGAATGCGTAACATAAAGAGTTGTTTACCGCAGAACACCATAGCCCCACTTTATTATTATCTATTGTTTAAAAAATATTTCTATCTTATATTCAACTTTTTATAAGTATATCCAAGTTATATCAGACATATGTTTGAGAAAAGGAAAAATGTTCCGTAGATATCATATTTGATATTGATTATCGATACCGATGTTATTATGCACATTAAATAATGTACATAATAACTCAACTAAATATACATAATAACATCGGTATCAATATTGGTATTTACGTATGAGCTCCTTTGAGAAAATATTGCTCAAATGAAACAATTCAAATTTTCAATGTGCTCGCGATTACTTAGATTTATTATATTTTCTAAATTGTGTCAATTTGAAAAACATTAGCTAGCTTTTCATCAAATATTTAATTTTCTTAACGGTAGAATTTTGTTGGCTTTCTGATGAATAACCGATCAAACTCTAAATTAACTTACATGTGCCAAACGTTCTATTTAAATAACTGAAAATACAATTTTTTTTTCTGAAATAAATGGAGGAGTGACCCACCATTTTATTTTCTCATAAAAAAACGAAGAGATACAACTGACCTCAATCTAGCACTAACCCATGAACAACTAATAGGTATCAACATTATTATCTATGGTACCGATCGATGCAATTTACCCTTATCTGTTTTTGCAAAATTTTAAAACTGATATGATCCTAATCTTAACTCATGAAGCACTAACCCGATTCTTCTGCCGCGCAGCACCGACGGACCTCTCAGATTTACTGCGATGTCAGCTACGGACGGCTCAGATTTGATTCAGAGAGGGTCTGATATTATAAAATTTAGCTTGCACAAATTTTGATGCAAATTAAAAGCTGAGATTTGCCGCGCAGCATGCACAGTGACGGTGCCGCGCGATAGAAGATCTCGTTCTCTACTAGCTAGGCACAAAAAAATCAAAAGATGAGTAACAAGGAAAGAAAATGTAATCATGAGGTCAAAGCAAGAGATCCATTTCCAACTGCTGCTAATGCTCCTGCCCTTCCAGCTGCAACTTCCATATACCGTCGTCGTTGCTTCCCATTCATTTTGTAATTTCAAGTTTTCAACCCCTAGAGAGAAGGTTTTCAAGCACTTGTTCATAATAATAACATATTTTTGAGTGAGGATGAAAACACCACTAACACGGTGTTTCGTTTTCGTATATTTAATTTTGAAATTTAAACAACTGATTCAAACCGTTGAACTTGATCATCATATTAAAATCTCTATAGAGATCGAATTATATATATATTTTTTAGATTTTTTTATAATTTTTTAGAGATTTGGGAAATCATTTATATTAGATGGTCCACAAATCGTTAGATTAACTAACTTTTCAACTCTCTAGAAAAATGCAAATTTCGGTCTCCGAAGAGATTTTAATATGAAGATCGTGTTTAACAATTAGAATCGGCCCTTTGAAATTTGAAATTGGAGATGCAAAAGTAAAATACCACACGAGTAACATTGTATGAAGTATCATAACCTCACTTCAAATTTGTAATCTTAACAAAATACATTTTATAAATCAATTATTGCTCAGCATTTTTAAAGTAACTGGCATTTCTAAAACCAATAAATTCAAAATGTTGCAGCACAAAGCCACAAATTAATTAAGAAAGAACTTCCCTTTCCTTCCTGCCAGCTAGCATAATAACCATCCCATACATTAATATAAATGTTTGTTGATTTAATTAGTTAGAATAATATTTTTTAACATATACATGAACTTCAATATTTCGTCTTATATCGTTGTATTGGTCGTCTTCATTTTTTTTGGTTTGCATTTCATATCCATGAACTTCCGTTTTCTTTTTCCTTTTATCTTTAATTCTTCAAAAATCCTCTTCACTTCATTTTCCTAAGATCTTATCGCCTGTAAATTCTGCACTTTATGAACTCTTTAACTAGTTATGAATTTATAAATTAAATATGCTTTTGCTTACAAAATTGTTGGAACAGAATTAAATGTTTCTGTAATTGAAATTGAAAGGAAGGATATAAAAAATAGGACTGAATGCTTTTACCTGATGAATTGTAAGCACACAATCACTATTCAAAAGACAACCATAGAACCACACAAGAGGTATAAGTTGGACTATTGGAGTATGGTCCTATTTGAAAAGCAGCAGAAAAAAAAGGAATAAATAAAGAAATGAAAGTAAAACTTACTGGAAGAATAAAAAAAGGTCTTGAAGAGAAAAATATTTGAGGATATTCTATTAAGACCTTATCTGATCCTTTCAAGATGCACGTCTTTATAGGATTCTAAACCAATCCAAAATTCCTTCTGTTCATCGAGGACAGAACTTTGTTGAATGGAATTCCAAGGAAATTTTGTTAAATGCCATTGCAAGATAACAAGGAGAGCGCTAGATCAAAGATAATTTTTATTCCAACATGTACTTAATGTTGGAATTTAGACATTTAAATTATAATATTTTTGTTGACTAGGTATTACACTAATGAAGGAAGCCTTGACGCAGTGATAAAGTTGTCATCATGTTGAGGAAGTCACTGGTTCGAATTGTAAAAACAAACTCTTGCAGAATGCAGAAAAAAGCTACATACAAAGTGTTGGGATAATCAACTGAAGCAATTCAATTTAGAGTATCATACAAAATTGTTTTCTAATATAAAGCAATTGCAATCAATCAATTCAAATACCGTTGCGACGTGAATGAAATAAATAAATGAGCGAAAGCGGTACTTACCTTCCACCCCTACGGTCTCTCTTGTACAATCATCCTTTCAACGGAGCCCCTTCTTGCGGTGGAAGTGCAGAAGCGTATCGTCGTGCGTGAGCGACCCAAATCAGTTTATCCCGATGCCATTCTTTTCTTCGAGGCCACGAACGAAATCAAGAAGTATATCTTTAATGAATAGATAAGTGGCTATGCGCAGCACATGTGCCCTATGTCGATAACCGGGAATTTTACTGTTCAATGAAACTTTCATCGTTCTGAATGGGTGCTGACCCAGGGCTATTTATAGAGACGTTAGTGTATCTTGAAAAGATCCCAAATTAATTATCAAATATTCATCAAATATTTGAAATTATATTCTCTCTAATTTTTTTCCAAATTCTAATATTCACTTCTGTGAATAATCCTACGAATTTGGTATGATAGCTATAATATTCAATCAGAAAAGATAACGGTAAATCTAGGCAGTCAAAATCTGTCTTGGAATAGGTCTCTTGCGGCCGCAATAGATCTCATTGCGGCCGTAATTGACTTGGGTTCCAGACTTGGCAGGAAATTTGCCAAGTCTCTTGCGGCAGCAATGAGGGCTATTGCGGCCGCAATTAGTCTACTGAAAATCAGTATATTTATTGCCAAATCTCTCATATTCCATTGCGGTCGCAAAGGATCTTCTTGCGACCATAATAGACTTGCATTTGTGCTGTTTTGCTTGGACTTTGATCCATTATGAGTTGGGTTTGGCCCAAACAATATTTCTGACTTTACACTAACATCAATATATAGTATAATTAATCATAATTGGTCCATTAACAATTATAATTAATTTACTTAAGTTCTATAGGCATTCGTGCCCAAAATCCTAGTAAAATACGTATAATGCCATTGAATATCAGTTAATCACTTTATTTGGCATATCAATATATTACTCCTCATAATATTAGGTGATAGTTAGGGAAAGTCTAAAGGATCGGGTCGGGCTTTACAAGGGTCGGGCCTAGAGGGCCTATGAAAGGGCCGGGTCTATAGAGGGCTTAATAGGGGTCGAGTAATAAGGGCTTTGTTCTAAGGAAATAGGTCTAGCCCCTCTAAGGCCCGGCCTTATCAGGCTCTCGGGGTTGCAAAGGGCCGGATCAGGGCCGGGTAATAAGGGCTTTGGTCTATTTTTTATTTTTTTAATTGTGAAAGGGTTGATAAGGGTCTAAGGGGCTGGCGTGGATAAGGGTTGCAGAGAGCCGGATCAGGGTCGGACGGGGTCGGAGCTTGAAAGGGCCAGGTAAATTGGGGCCTGTATTTTTGGAATAAGGCCCGACCCTTTCAAAATCTTACTAAGGACCAGATCTAACATGGGCTTTACAAGGGCCGGGCTGGGGGCCAAGGGGTTATGGCATATCTCTAGTGCAGTATGTGATACGTAGTAATCATATAACACGTAGTCCAAACTTTATTTATTGGAATTGACGTCTCAATTCCAACACAAAGACCTCAAAGTAGGGTCGGATTCAGGATTTTCGTCAGGGGAGGCAAGATCTATAATTTTTTTCCATGAAGGGCAAAATGATGCACATTTTCAAATATACGTAGTTATTTTGCAAAAAAATTGAAAAATCGTATAAATATACAAGATTATTTTGCAATTTTTTTTTCCAGGAGGACACTTGCTCCTGGCATACACTGGATCTGCATATGCCTCAAAGTGGTCTGACCCTTTTCCGGATCCCGCGCAAGCGGGAGCAACGTTCACAGGGATGTCCTTTTTAGGTATTACACTAATACATGGGCAGATGCAGTAAGAGCCAGGGGTTCCCTCCCAATTTTTTTTTTGTAAAATATATCTTGTATATTTATACAATTCGCCAATTTTTTTGAAAATTATGTTAGGGTATAAAATCATTATTAATTATTAAACAAATGATATGATTAAGTGTAAAGTTTATAATTTGATTTTTTTTTAATGTGTCCAATTTTGTCCACCGAAAATTTAGATCTTACATTTTTCTGACGAAAATTCTGAATCCGCGGCGCGCCCTGATACTAATACATTTAACATGGTATCATATTAATTATTAAACAAATGGTATCATTAAGTGTAAAGTTATTTTATTTTATAAGGCAACATGTTTCAATCAGATTTCGTACCGAAAACGAAAACGTGTAGGAAATAATGAAACAATTAATTTGAATTTAACAGATCCGGTCAATATTAGTTATTTAGTTCCCTAAAAATTCATAGAGAATTAGAAAACGCCTCAACACAGTTACACAGGCCAGTCAGCACCCTCACCTTAGCTTGGCCGACACCCCTCTACTAGTAATTAAACACCTCTCTCTCTATATCGGCTAACACCACCTACGTGCATGCTTCATGCCTTCATACCGACTTAGCACTCCTCAAACCAGCCTAGCTAGTTTCTCTCTTTGTTTTGCATTGAGTCAGCTGGTATCTTATGAGTTCAAGTCGTGTACACACATCGCCGGCCGGTCGCACACGGTACTGTAGAGGACCAACACTACTAGAAAATGCTACTGTTAGTCAGTTACATGGGTAACGTACGAAATTTTGATTTATGTTTCAGTATTTTTACCTAAAATTTGTTAATTTATAATTTTGTTAGGTCCTGATGAAAGCTGAAAAAGAATGCCAGAAGAACTTCATCAAAAATATATTTTTGTGCGGTGTTATATCTTGATCTGCTAGTATGAATCATACCATTCAGTATTGGATCTTAAAATTAACTCTATTTTTTTTACTAAGCGAACTCAATTTAATTCTTTTACTTGAATTACATGTTACTTTAATACATTCTCTTCTCATTTGGCATGACATAGATGTAAAGAAAGAGAACTCCAAGATAGCTAGTATAATCTTTACACTACAACATAAATGAGTTTTAATAGCAGCAGTTCATAAAATTCGGTATAAAAATCTTTAATAGCGGACTTTAGAACAAATGAGCTATTAAATGTGACTTTTAATAGCAGATGAGCATAGCGATCCGCTATTAAAATCTTTAATAGCGGACCCATGACCAGTCCGCTATTAAAGGGTGACTTTTAATAGCGAACTGGCCATGGGTCCGCTATTAAAAGTTAAGATTTAATAGCGGCATATCTCTGGGTCCGCTATTAAAACTTTCTCACGGATAACTCACTGTCTTTACAATCTGGAGCGTCCGTTCTAATCAATCCGACGCTCAAAAATCACCCAGAAAAATCCCACGGATTTCCATCTTTTTTCTCTTTATTTCATTCATCTCTTTCTTATATATATATTTCACTATTCATTATCTCTCAAAATTTTCTTTTCATCTCTCAACTTCTCAATACACAAACACGAAAGTTCATTTTTACCTTTGCTAAAAAAACGAATTTTTCTCAATCTGATTTTTTTTGTGTTTTGGTATGTCTTGTTGATTCATGTAATTCGTATGTTTCTACTATATATATATATATATATATATATATCATTCATCCAAAACGAGTATATAATCAAGAGGTTCCTTATCATGTTCATTTTTATCTTTGCTAAAAAAAATTCTCAATTTGAAATTTTCAACTTTTTTTATTTGAAATCTGATATTTTTTTAATTGTTAAATTTTCATTGCATTATTTTCATATTGTTGTTATTGTATTTAAGTTCGTAATGTTGTTTTAAATTTAAATACACAAACAAACATAAAAAATGCACAAACAAATATAAAAAATGCACAAACAAACACAAAATTTGAAATTTTCATAATATTGCTTTTGCTATAATGAATGATCTGACAGCTGTCACTGAACAGCTATCAGTTTTTTTTAAAAATTTTGTAAACCTTTAATAGCGGATCATTGGAAAGGTCCACTATTAATTCTGATTTTTAATAGCGGATATGTCTTTGGGTCCGCTATTAAAAGTAGGAATTAATAGCGGACTTGTCTCTGGATCCGCTATTAAAGGTGGAAATTAATAGCGGACCTTTGGAACATTTTACAGTCTCTCTTTAATAGCAGACTTTAGTCCGCTATTAAAGCCTCTTTTTTGCCGGTATAGAAGACCCAAATTCTGGTAGTATTAACCTCTCAAATGGAATCTCAGTCTCTCAGTTTCTGTCCCTTTTGCAACATGAAGGTTTTTAATTGAATGATTTTTTCTTCGATTACACATTGTTCAAATTTTATTATTGATAATTGAGTGTACTTGCTATATTATCAAATTAAACTGACATCATTAATTTAAATAGGATGAAGACATCAGTGTGAAACTACATATGACGTAGTCTTCAAAAGAGCACATGTCAAGAAACTTAATTACTAGTTAGCTTATGATATGCTTCTTTTTTTTTTGAGGGAAGAGGGAAAGCCTCTTCAAGGTTTTCATTAAAAAGAAAAATATGAAACATCCTTATTTATTTACAAGTATGATATGCTTCTTTGGGTTCCTTAGTACAAGTTTGAGGTTTAATTTGGAACTCGTTTAGCTACATTGCAAATCGTTGAATTAGAGGCATATTATATTAAAGTAAGTATTTCTTTTACTCTTTTAGTTAAATATGTCATGCATATATAATAGTTGGATATTGAGTTTTTTAGTTAGGGGCATTTAACTTTCTCTCATACCGCAACAATTTGTTGGAATTATTGAAGTAAAATATT
Source organism: Eleocharis quinqueflora (assembly GCA_964058865.1). Classification (NCBI taxonomy): domain Eukaryota; kingdom Viridiplantae; phylum Streptophyta; class Magnoliopsida; order Poales; family Cyperaceae; genus Eleocharis; species Eleocharis quinqueflora. The sequence continues at coordinate 11,082 of CAXKVX010003344.1, forward strand.
ATTATTTGGAGGCATGGTTTTAGAGTTCCTGTGGAAATTAAAGGGATAGCAAAAATTAAACTAATAATTCTTTTGACAAAAATCGATTCTTAATCTAGTGATGACTAAGAATAATGTTTTTCATGTAGGAGATCACAATACGCAGAACCAGGGGCGGAACTAGTGGGGGCCAGAGGTGGGCCTCAGCCCCTTTGGCCTGAAAAAATTTATATCTTTGTTTAATTTTCTAATTAAATTTAATTAAATAGTAAGATTTTTAGTTAAAATATTTATTAAAAATTTGTATAATTTGATCAAAATTTGATATCTTTATAACATTTAAATTAAACTATACTTACAAATCGGCTCCCTAACTCCAAATCGGCCTCCTCTAACTCGGTGTTCTGATTCCGCCCTTGCGCAGAACGACAAAACTACTTTTAGATCATTTAGATTTAGATGGCATGGATCCTCATTTTAATATGAAGAAAAAAGGAAAAGAAAATTTTGACGGGCGACTAACAATTAAATCTCTATCAATCTCTTGGCGATGTTAAATCTGAGGTCTACAAGAAGCGATTTCAGTCATAACACAATTGAACTTATACACTCAAACGTTATAACGTGATAAGTTGATCTTGCACAAACTTATAATTACTTGGTTTGCTTTTTTATAAGATTTTGCCCCCCTTCACTGATAGATGATAAGCTTTACAAGAATTACAAATAGCTCACGGTTGTGAGCTGGATTGATAAATAGATTCTTCCACTACAGTAAAGATTGAAAGAAATATGTTCCCTATTGGAGAATGCACTCACTGTACGTAGTATATACTTGACCGGGACATCAAGAAAAAATAGTGATAGTTTTTACTCAAAAAGAAATAAAATAATGATCTCTCTGTATTTTTTAAAATAGTTTAGCTCGAGCTTTTAGTAAAAAATAATTATGTTTGTTTAATAAAAAATAATCATTAAGTTTGTAAGTTAAGGTGTACATTTCAAAAAAAAAATGTATGTACTCTGTGGAATTTTTACTTTGAAACAATAAATGAAATTTTATAAATAAAAATAAAACCATAAACTAGTTGAAACAATAGGAAGACCTTGAACGAACTAAATTGAAAAGAAGAAAAAAAAAAGATGTTTGGACCTTGATCAATTTGTATTTATAATGGCCCGATATGAAAACTCCTCATAATGAATACACATTTCCAAAAATTTTGGACTGTACACAAAATTGAATCAAAACAAAATGTACATACCAAGTTTTGAGAACTCCATCAAACATATAAATTTGAATAAACTAACGGTTCACAAAATACATCGAACAAGCTATTTGCATAAAGTATATAATAAGGAATTGCCACTGCAAACATTTGGAGATCTAACGGGACTAAGGGCAAACAAATTCAACAAAAAAAAAAAAAGATTTGCAGCGACTATGGAGCACACCACACGCAAGAGCTTGCTGACATCATGACATGGAGGCTAACATGAACTTGATCATTGACTGCTCTCTGTCTATTGTACATTTGTGATATTAATTCCCCAATCAGTAAATAAATCAGTTATTTCAGTATCAGTCAATTTAGAACATGGAAAGAGGTAACCAAATTGGGCTATGA
>CAXKVX010003345.1:0-16268 GCA_964058865.1 Eleocharis quinqueflora
CGTCACTCTCTGATATGAGTGGAGTTATCTAGCTGTTGTTTCTTGTGTTTCAATTGGATGCCTTTATTTCACTTTTTTATTAATCTCTCTTCTGATAACCTTTTATTAAGTATTAACTATCTGATGGAATTCCCAGGAGGCCAGGAACATTTTCAGGGCCGATATATTCATTTTTGCTTGGTTTAGTCTTAACTAAATGATGATTGGAATCTATGAAGTATATTGACCCTGAGTCCCTGACCAATTTGCAAATTTTATGTTTAAGGGTGTTATTCACAAATTAGACGCATTATATAAATTGCAGAAAAATGTGAAAAATTTGTGTAAAAAAGTAAAATTCAGAAGAAGCATGTACATCTAGGAGGGCCCATAATGGTGGGGCCTGAAGGTGGAGTTGCTTGGGTATTCCTTTGACTTGGAGCAGGTGTTTTTGGAAGTAAAGGTTGCGCTGCTGCAGCAACAGCAACAACAACAAAGCCTTTAGTCCAAACAAGTTGGGATAGACTAGAGAAGAAACTCAACAATAGATATAATAATATAACAATAGTAATAATAATAACAGCAATAAGAAATAATAATAGTAAAACTAACTATGAATCAGAGAAGTCTAAACCTGCCCCCTATATCCCTAACCCCGAACTAAAGGCCTTAGAACATAAAACCTACAATACTACCCCAAAATCCTAAGTCCCAAGTCATGATTGTGGTGTTATCATTAATTTTCATGTGCTCCTATCTTAAGCCAACTCTTTAGATACATTTCATGCCTTCAAGTCTCTTTTTACGGTTTCCTTCATGTCATTCTTAGTCGACCTTTGTCTCTCTCCATGCTTTCAACATGGCTTACAATTCCATTACGCAGCAATGCTTCAAGATGTGTCCATACCATCTCAAACGATGTTGGACAAGTTTCTCTTCAATTGGTGCTACCCCACCTTGTTTACGGCATGAAATGTATCATCATTTCTATTCGATCCAATTTGTATGACCACGAATTCACCGCAACATACGCATTCCTGCTACACTCATCTTCCGAACATGTTGTCTCTTGGTAGCCAAAAATTATGCGCCATACAACATCGCATGCTTGATCGTCGTCTTGTAGAACTTGCCTTTTAGCTTTTGTAGGAACCTTCTGTCACATAGATGGCGATTTATTGTTGCCATTTCACTTATTCCGCAATTATTCTATAGCTAGCATCTTCATCAATCTCACCATCACACTATTGCAACATCCTTCCTAGACACTCGTTGTCCATCCAAACTGACATCTCCATCCATCCTCTAACTTGACATCACTAAACTCGCACCTCATATATTTGTTTTTTAGTCCTACTAAATCTAACACATTTCTATTCTAAAATCTTTCTCCACAACTATGTTATCAATAATTAAAAGACTCACTTTTAATTTGTAGAAACATACATGCAATTAATAAAAACTAATACATACTTCCAAATTACAATATGTTTATTAGTAGCTAATAAGTTTGTTTGGTTGTTTTGCTTTGATTAGTTCTCATTATATAGCTGGCATCTTGTTTCAAAAAAACTTCAAAACTATGTAACAGCAACAGAGGTGGTTTCACGGGAACAGGAGTCATTGAGTTGAAGGATGAGGTGGCATAAGTTTGGACAAGTAGAACATTTGTAGCGAATATAATCAACTACAAAGTTCAACAACAACAAAAAATATACTAGATTGGAAAACAATAATGTACCTGCAGGAGGTGTTACGGTGGCTGCAGCAGGAGGACTTGCTTGAAAGTCACTTCCTTGTGGAGGCGATGCTGTTGGAAGTGAAGGTTGCATTATATCAAATACAAAAAATATATATATATTCAGGGGCGGATCCAAAATTTTCGTCAGGAAGGGGCAAGATCTATATTTTTTTCTAGGAGGGAAAAAATAAAATGAGGCACATTTTTAAATATACAAGGTTATTTTGCAAAAAAAAATTGACAAATCGTGCAAAATACAAGGTTATTTTGAAAAAAAAATCCAACGGGGGGAGGGGGCTGTATATATTCGCAGTCATCTCAAATAGAGAAGTTTTAAGATTTACATGTACTGTTGTGGAGATAACAAAAAAAACTGCGAGTTCTTCAGATTTAGTAGAATTTAATATATAGCATTTGATTAATTTAGAGAAAATTTTCACGTCAATCTGTTATTATATGCATATGTAGTGTTTCCTTTGTTAGCTCTCATTAATGCCTCAATGTCTTTTTTCAAATCCCTAAAATTATGATGGCGAACTTGCAATTTTGGAAGAGTAGGATGTGGGTTTGCAAATAAGGTCAAAGATAACAAGGTTTGCAAAAAAAGAAAAAAGTTGTTAGAATTATTTTGTTCCAACAAAAAGATGTTACAATAATATTAGAACATGTACCTGTAGGAGGCAACAAAATTGCTGGTGTAGATGGGCTTGCTTGAACATCACCTCCTTGTGGAGGAGGCGCATTTTGAAGGGGAGGTTGCACTGTATAAAAAAAATAAAGTTTTTAATGTTAGCAATCTTTTCGAATTAGATGCTGTATTAACCTTTTGGACATATAAAAAATTACAATGCTTCTCAAATCCAATAAAATTCACCATTATATATGTTGCTTGATTGTATTTAAAAAAAATCATGACGAATCAGTTTTTTTTTCTTTTCTTTAAAGTGAATGTTGCTGAAATAACTCCAAAATTATGATGAACAGGTTGCAAATTTTGAAAGATTACAGTCTTCTTTGCAATTATAGTCAGATATAATATAAAGTTGCAAAATATAGTACTAATTACTAAATTCTATGTAAATAATAGAGCATATACCTTTAGGAGGTGGTACAATGGCTGGTGCAGGCGGACTTGCTTGAAAATCACCCCCCTTAGGAGGAGGTGCCTTAGGTAGGGAAGGTTGAACTTCATCAAAAGAGGAGCAATATTCCATTAAAGTTTTCAGAAATACTAGACAAAATGGTTGGTTAACTCATCAAGTTGAATAGAAAGGGTAAGAATGGAAAATGTAATTGTGGTCCTTGAGACTTTTCTCAAAAAAGCCGAATTGTCCTTGAAGATTTATTTACATCAAATTAGTCCCCGAGACATAACACACCCCTCCCCCCCCAGCACCCACCCACCCACACACACAAAACAAAGAGCTGATAAACTGAATTCTTTGTGTGCAAATTAGTTCCCTAGGATTTTTTTTTTAATTTTAGGGACCAGTTTTGGTGCAAGTAAAAATTCACTAACCAATCTGATTTCTTTTCAAGATCAACGACCACTTTGGTGCACATGAAAGTTTAAAGGTCAACGTAGGTGCTGTTTTTTCTTCATGGAAGTTTACAGACAATAATGCTGAATAATTCTCTAATAAAAACTTATATGCACGTTTAATATAATTTAAGACCATAAAATAGAAATTGAAGTTGTAGTACAAAGAAACAGTACGTAGCTACTAGCACAGTAAACCAAAATTTTACTTGAGAAATAACACAAAGAGATTACTTCCATGAACGTTTCCAAAAGGCTGACGACAACCATGGTACCACTCATGTCTGGTATGAGTTAAGTTCATCTTTTGAGAGATTTGGGCGTAGGCTTACCAGGAATGACAGGGTTAATTGGCTGGCCATTTAAAGGAGGAGAAGCAACTGGAGGTGACATGTTTTCATTATTAGACGGAGATGGTGGCTGCACAGCAGTCGATGAATGTATAGCTGGCGGTATGGCCTCGGAGACAGATGGGGCCAAAACAGGACCCAAACCTAAGTATATAAAACGAAAAATGTGACACATTAAGGTACTGGCTAGTTGAACTGGTACCAAAGGTTACAACTGGATCATCTATTGAGCACAAAGTAAACCATAACAGTACACAAACCAAAAGTGAAACAAATGCATGGAAAAAAATCTTTTGCCAAAGCAATTTGAAAGAAGTGTAGTGAACAAAATTACTAATAATAAAAATGTCATTATATGTTCAGAAATTTTGTTTACCTGTAGGAATTGGTGCAGTCTTTGGGAGAGTGATGTCAGCAGGGCTAGATGCCACCGAAAAAGAAGAGATTGCTGCTACAGCCCCTGCATGCCGGTTTATATTTAATATTAGTTAACAATTAGTATTATAGTGTAATTATTCCAGAGAATTAGCAAGTTATCAATATACCCATATCACGGACTATAATTATATAGAAAAAAAAAACTCCGAGGAGAACCTACATTTTAAGTCAATAGCCATAATGAAGTGAATTTTCTACAATTGGAAATCACAACTGCATTCTGTAAATTAATGTGGTAAATAAGTGCAAAATGAAACAAAACATCATGAAAGTGACTCAAGAAAACCTGGAAAATGGAAATTCCAAGTAAATTAAACTTCCTTTCTTTAGCTTATCTCTTGGGTCTTGATGAACATGAAAATTAGCCAAGAAAAAAAAATGTTGTCGACTAAAAGCTGGAGAGATCAGACCCAAAATGTTCAAGACTAACGCGCATTTTGCTCATACATTAAAAACTAAAATCACACTAGCAAAACAATGCTTTACCTCTAGATCCGCAAATGCAAATGAGAGAAACCAACCAAACCAAAATCACATTGGAGAAACCCATCTTTATCTTACAAAGCATCCAGCTTTCTCTCTCACAAGCAATACAATTCCAAATTCAAGGAGCACAAGAGCACCACTAGCATCTCTCTCTGTGCACAAAATGACCCTGCTGGGCTTGCCAGAAGATAGAAAAAATGGAAACTGAAGCACCAATTTGGAATAAGAGATTGGGGGTGTGAGTGGAGAGAGCTCTAGCAAAACCCAAAAGAGGGTTAGGTACACATAGAGTTTTCAAAATCGTGTCTGCGTGTCTGAAAACGTTACGGAACGGCACGGCACGATAAGGACACGGCACGGTACTGTTCACGTGCCGTGTCTTAAGTGTGTCGTGCCTTGGTTTCCTACTGTAAGACACGGCACGACACGGAACGACACGAGAACACGTCTAGACGCGGTACATTTAGACACGACACAACACAGATAGACACGGCACGACACTGATGACACAGGTAGGCACGGATAGACACGAAAGTTCAAATTATTTTGAAATCTTTTGCATTTATTAATTATTCTATTTTAAACTTTACAAATTTTAAAAAATAAAAGTTTAGACACGAGTCACGACATAATTAAGACACAGTTAAGACACGACACGTTTAGGCACGACACGTTTAGAGGAGGCACGTTTAGACACGACACATTTAGACGCGACACGTTTAGACACGACACGTTTAGAGACAGCACGTTTAGACACGACACGTTAAGACACGACACGATTAGGCACGGAACGGTTAAGCCACGACACATTTAGACACGGCGTGCCTAAACGTGCCGTGTCTTAACCGTTCTGTTCCGATCCCTTCCCATTTTTGGCACGGCACGGTAAAAATAATAAAATACTAATCGTGCCGTGCCGTTTCCTGTCGTGCCAAGCCGTGTTTGAAACAGAACGGCACAAAACGGCACGATTAGAACACTGGGTACACACAAAGGGATAGTGTCCCGGTTTGTAAATTAAATATTGATTTTTTTTTCCATGTAATTCGTTATTCGAACGATACTTGACGAGGAGAAATAAGTAAAGCATTAAACAGTACAGAGAGGGATTGCGGTTGTATTTGGAGATTATTAGCTGATTGATCAAATATATTTTTGCCAATTTAGAACAGTTGTGACTGGGAAGAAACAAGTATTCTCTCACAAGATTTTGTGTGCATTTGTTGCTGTGTTTATAAGGACGTAAATTGATCGGATAATATTCGATGTTATCTGCATTCATATTCGAAAAATAATAAAAATTATTCGGTTCGTATTCATATTTGAAGATATCTTTATTCGAAAAAATTTAATGAATAAAGTTACGATTTGATTATCATATATCTGTATCCGACCGTTTAACTATTAAATATAGTGTCCGAAATTATTCAAAGTATTTGTATCTGATGTAGTATCCGTATTCATAATAAAAAATTATATATATATATATATATATATATATATATATATATATATATATTATTTGTATGTAGATTACAAATCTAATTAATTTCGAGATCTAATTTGTGTTTATGTATCATATTTTTTTTATAATTTATGGTGCATTTGGTTATAACAAATCAAGATTATTTAATTATCCGGATTATATTACTTTCGTATTCGTATCTTTTCGATATTCGATTTATATCCGATATCCGATTAATATTTGATTTGTATTCGTATCTGAGACTATCCGAATTTATATGCATATGCGAAAAAATTTAACAAATAAAAATAAGATAAAACAATTATCCGTTTACGAGCTATGTGTTCCTCTTATTCATGATCATGAGAGGGGAAAAGCTGGTGGATCGTATATATTTAAGGACATTGATACAATGTTCCGTGTTTTGTCCCTCCAATTTTCTCGTTGTCACTGACGCACGAAATCCACGTTTTGACTTTAGAAATTCTCCTTTTTAAGACATCTCATAAGCAAAATTTGAAACACCGTAGCTTTTTCCTATATTTAATCATTCTAGCGCAAACTTTTAGGGAAAGAAACATTATTTATTCTAGTGCAAATAAGAATGTCACCTATTTATTGTCGAATAGCTTTCTATAGGCCTTTATTATTTGGATAAATATAAGGTTATTATTTTTGAGAGCTCCTAGTATTGTTGTGCACTTGTGCCTTTAAGGTTACTAGTGCCAAATATAAAATATTACAAGTTCTTAGACATTTTGTTTTTGTTTTGAGGTATTTTCGTACAGTTTTTTTCTGTTTAACAATCTGCCTTGTCTCTATAGTAAATATTTAGTAATGTCTATTACTTCACAATTTGCATTTTAGTCCAAATGGATATTTGCTCTCATTTGCTAATTTAGTATTTCTGCATGTGACTGCATGTAATTCGTGTATTGTTGTCCGTATTACTTTACTATCTATCATTGTGCGACATGGTGACACTGTTCACGAATGAACAATGTTGTTTTTCTTTTTTTTCTTTTTATCTTTGCGCAGGTTTTTTTTCTGCCGCAGTTTTTTTGCGAATTCTTCTGCCTCTGTCTACCTTTTTTTTTTGTATGGTTGAAGCGTTGTACTGTCCGTTCGCAACAGTACATAACTTTTTTTGCCGATTTCTTGTACCGTTTGCTGTGTGTTTGTTGGATGGTTAACGCATGTCCTCTGTATTTCGTCTTCCAGTAAAGAAGTCAGTGCCACCGCTTCTCTGTTTCTCATTCGCAACAGTGTCATTTTTCATTGATTATTCCTGCTGCCTCCCTGCTCTCTCCGCTATTCGACGCGTGGTAATAATTTTTTTTGTCGCATGTATACGCATGGAGCGCGTTTGCACGCCTAGTTGTTGTCATTTGCTAATTAAGAGACAATTAGTGTATGAAACTTTGCGTCGGTATTGTTGTCACACGTTCGTTGTATTTGAGAGGCTGTTGTGCGAGGGACCAAACTAATAATTTTTGTAATGTTTTGTAATGTGATTATTTAGACGGTTGTCTCTACGTAGCCAGGATCTATTGGTTTAGTAAGTAGTATTAATTCAACTGCACATATTTGTCTCCGCATGAGTAATTGTTAGCTTTTGCCGTATATGAAAATAACAGTACAAATATGCTTTTGACAAAAATATGTCAAGTCATATCTAGTGTAGTAATAAGACATAAGATTTTCATGAAAGAGATCTGAGATTCAAACTCCGTTAAGAACTACTTTTAGAGAGTTTTTAAGTTTATTTTCTAGTTTGTTTGTGAGTGTGTGCTGTAAGCCTACGGACAATGAATAAAAAAAAATAAAGAAAATTCATAGATTTTGCTTATTGTTTTCCATTATCCATTTTTTGTTGTACATTGTGATATCTGAAAGTGTTATTTAAATATTAAAGTATAATTTCACTCCATACAAAATTAACTATACAATTAAAAGTAATGTATACAGTATCCTTTCTTTTATAGTGATAGAACCGTTAAGGGGGTATGGATATGAAATGAAAATATCAAGTAATAATATGTGAGGAGAGAAACAAATGCTCAAACAAAGTACAAATTACAAATAAACATATCTAATAAATGAAACACATATCTAAATACACATAAATGAAGAAAATCCAAACAAATGCTCAAACAAAGTACAAATAAATACATGTTCAAACAAATATAAATGAGGAAAAACAAAATAAATATTGGAGCAATATGATATAAAATATTTAGTTAGTAATATCTTTTAAAATGGTCATCATGAAAGGTTTAAAAATAATTTGGCGCTTTCAAATTAAATCAAACTGCTAGAAAATTATCTTGTGTCATTCAGTATATTCCTCATCATTTGAGAATCATGGACATTGAGGACTGAAATAATGCCTCATGTAAATAATGGCAGAGACTTGCGCTTGACCAGGACATAAGAATTCAGGACCTCATTGGTCTAAACAAACAAAACTCTGAACGATTGCGTATATCCAAGTCACAAAAGAAATCACGCTCATTCAGGTTGACCTGTCCACTTTTTTTCAAAAGGGATACGCCTCCTTAGACCAAGGTGATCTCGGGGGCGCGGAAAGGACGGCTGACATGGTGTTAATGTAATGTTAGAAATATTGTTTGGCTAAAATCAATTGAATTTGATCAAGGCCTAAGCAAAATAGTGAAAACAACAAGTCTATTGCGACCGCAATGGCCTCCTTTGCGGCCGCAATAGAATATGACTGATCTGGGAAAAATCTATTGATTTCAGCCCATGTCAATTGCGGTCACAATGTCCTCCTTTGCGTCCGCAATAGAATAGTCCAAAGGCATAATTTATTGCCTTATTTTGCTGATATATTTCTGACTTGTGCTCCAAATGATACCAAATTTTGTGTGCATATTTACAACAGTAGATAACACATTTTGGAAAAGAATTGTAGAGAAATTAATATCAAATATTTCAAAGAATATTTGCTATTAATTACGGTATATTTTCAAGATACATTTTCACTAGTATAAAAGGCGTTGGATTTCTAAGCATTATCGGTATCATTGTTATGCGCACATGTGTTGTGCATAGGCTTTCTCTGTCTCTCCATTAAGATAGAAATATTTCTCAGTTGTGTTCGTAACCTTGAAGAAAAGTAAGCAGCGAGAATTGCTTGGAATGACTCATCATCGATCATTTTGAGGTTCTGTTCGATCATCTCCAACAACTTCGTTGATCTTGCTTAAGAGACATACAAGAGAGATCGTAGGAATGGAAAGTAAGTTTTCGGTTTCGCTCGTATTTTATTTATGTTATCTATTGCGCGGAGTTTCTTTGAAATTGCAATTGTGTAGATTAGAATCTCGGTAACTTTGGCTCAATCATAATTCTTGAATCTCACCAACATAAGATATGTTCTCTTGTTGTTAGGAACATAAGATAGGTTCCGCAATTGTAAAAATATTTGTGATCTAGTGGAATTAGTCTCGAAAGATATTTTGGATCTGAGGATTTCATAGATGTAGGTCTAGTTTGTTTGTAGACTGAATCATGTTACATAGCGTGTTCTCTTGCTCTTTACTCTCTCTTTTACAATCTTTACATATTATTACTTGAATTGCCCTATTGTTATTAATACTTGATTGATTGTGATTATAGCTAGGTGATTAAGATCCAAAAATTTGAATTGAAATTAATAAAACGCTTTCGCAAATCGTATTTGAACTTAAGATTTCAAAATAACTTTAGCATTATCACTAACCACCTTTTATAAAGTCATTCATTTATATACTCGAATTTTCGCAAATACAACTAATTCATCGGCGAAACAGTTACTTTGAAGAGCAAAATTTCATTTAGATAAAATCAAAAAGCAAAATATGAAAACTACTAAAAAAAAGGAGCATACATTTTTACCATAACATGTGTATTCTAACGCAACATTTTGTAAGTCCTATATATTTTGTCCATATAATGCAAGGACGAATAGTAATTACTTAGCAGCACTTTCATCAAATTTGATCGCCAACATTATTCATTCTTTCTACAAATTTTCTTCTTCCATAGCACTAAACAAATTACCTGCCAAACAATGTTCAAATATATTATGTCTTGACTCTTGCCAATATTCAAATACACAAATTCCAACACCTTCTAATACAAACTTTCAACATTAGGGTGTGTTTGGATCATGTCATGGTTAGTGTAAAAATAGTGCTATCTAGATTAGTGGTTGAAATAGTGGTTACTTTTTGTTATCTAGGTTAGTGCAAAAATAGTGCTAATTTTGTGTTATCTAGGTTAGTGAAAATGTTGTTTGGATGACACATTTGGAGTAGTGATAGTGAGTTAATAAATAATAAATTATTTTAGTTTTTTAACGATAATAATAATAATAAAATAATAAAATATTGATATCAATTTATAATATATAATAATACAATAATAATAAATGATAATAATAATAATAAAATAATGATAATTACAATAATCATAATAAAATAATAAAATAATGATAATTACAACAATAATAATAAAATAATAATAAAATAATGATAATTAAAATAATAATAATAATAAAAAAAATAATAATGACAATTATAATTATACTAATAAAATAATAATGACAATTAAAATAATCATAATAAAAATAAAATAATAATGACAATTATAATAATAATAAAATAATGATAATTACAATAATAATAATAAAAATAATAATAATGACAATTATAATAATACTAATAAAATAATAATAATAAAATAATGACAATTAAAATAGTAATAATAATAAAATAATATTAATGACAATTATAATAATAATAATAAAATAATGATAATTACAATAATAATAATAAAAATAATAATAATGACAATTATAATAATACGAATAAAATAATAATAGTAATAATAATAATAATAATGATAATAATAATAATAATAATAATAATAATAATAATAAAATAATGACTATTAAAATAATAATCATAATAATAATAAAATAATAATATTGACAATTATAATAATAATAAAATAATGATAATTACAATAATATTAAAAGAAGTAATAATAATGACAATTATAATAATACTACTAAAATAACAATGACAATAATAATAATAATAATAATAAAATAATGACAATTAAAATAATACTAATATTATTATTATTAAATAATAATAATATCAAGATGATGATTACAATGTAATAAAATAATAATTTTGCTAACCATGACATGTGCTAATTTGCTAATCCTACCATTTTGTTGGGTTAGCAAAATAGCACTAACCAACACTACTCACAACTTACTAAATCATGTTTGGATCACATTTTTGTGTGGATAGCAACCCTTATCCATGGTTAGTGCTATTTTTGGTGATCCAAACACGCCCTAAATAAATTTAAATACCACATAGGTCCAACATTTTCTTCTAGTTAGGAATTAGTCAGTGCAGAGCTACATAGGTTCAGAGTGGGTCAGTTGATTCATTCTGAAAAAAAAAATTCAAAATTGATCATGTAATTAGAAAAAAATTCTAAAAAATGAGCTTATAATTTGAATCTTTTTTAAAATATTCATGATTTTGAATCACCCTGAAAAAAAATCAAAATGTTGAACCATCCTAAAAAATTTTCTGGAACCGCCCCTGAAATTAGAGTTAGTTATCCAATTCCAATCAAAGTAAAAACAATGAAATGAAATCAACCAGCTAGCTTCGAATATTAACAATACTCAGTAATAAATCACATTTACAATATCGATTTTTCAATAGAATAAAATATCTAAAATACCATAGATTGCTCTAGAAATTGAGAGGAAACGGAACTGTGTATTTAGTATTTACCGAAGAGTAGACGTCAAGGGAGATCCGTATAAAGGTTTCATGTGCGTGTCAAGCACTGATAGTCTGTTACTGCCATGTGAATTTGTATTCTTTGCTTTTGCTCCAATCTTCTCGTCTCCAGTATCTACTCTCTCCAGTTGCATCTTTCACTCCAGTTCATGTAAGCTCAAAATCCTTTCTGGCATGCTAAATTATCGATCACAGAACATATTATCTTTTGAGTGGTTGAATTTGATTAATCTTTAATCATGTATTTTGTACCAATTTAGTCGGAAGCATGTACGACAGAAATCATTCCAATCTAAATCCACTTTACTTTTTTATTTATCTTTTTAGAGAGACACGTGTGGGACCATATTGTCTTCCTATCCCGTGAGCAGTGAAGTCGTAATATGTAGCATATATTTAGCAGCCACAGAAAATCAGGAATTTTAATATGGGCCACGTGGCATCTAATCTAGCACCCTTTAAAGTTTAAACTACCGAGGAGATAAAGTAGTACACCTGTAAATGCTGTATTAAAGTTTATTTTATATATATACATTGAGCCATTGAGGTTCTTACAGGATTTTTTTTTATTTGTCGAACAAAGCCACAAAGGTAGTGTAGTCTCCGAGACACGTTTCTTTAGTCAAATATCCTATGACTCTGTTGATAGAATCTGCAAATTTTTCATATCCATTATTTTTAAGTATTTAGGTTCAAATGATATTAGTGAAAATTTCGAAACTTTAAACTAATTATATTTTGAGTGTTACCAATTATTATTCAAGATATACGTCCAATACGAGCTATAGTTTTTTTTTTTCCTTTTTTTGGTTGCTTTTAACATCTTTCAGGATTTTTTTTTCTAAAAAAATGTATTAATTCTTTAGTCCACGATTTGAGGGAAATTTTAAAACGACCAAAATTATTCTGCTACTTTTATTTATATGTGCCATGATGGTATCATGTAATATATGAATATCAAACTAATTAGACATATTTTGTTACAGCATAGCAAATTAATATTAGAATACCATTATTATACCAATACCGTGTAGGATTACCGAGTGCTAAAGCCTTGTAATCAGATCCAGCATATATGTTCAACTTTATCGTTGGCACCACATAAGTCGCAGGTTTAAATCTCATGAATCAAGCTTTCGCTAAAAAGAGATTTATCTTCTCAAGGGAGCTGAAATTTTTATTATAACACAAATAAATTAAAAAAATACTAGTCTGATAAAATTCGAGACAAATCACTAATATAATTTTTTTGGAATTAGAAATTTCGAAATTAACTGCGGAATCACTCATTCCGGCAGGCATGTCAATGATCGGTCGTTTAATCGTTTTTCATTTCGTTTCGTGACAAATGAAACGACTACGATCAAAGATATTTCTTTCGTTTAAATAACGAAACGGTTAACGAAAACATATTGTTTCGTGATCGTTTGTTTCATAGTTTCGTTTGTGAGTGTGTATTGTTAGAATTATTTTGATTTCAGAGAAAATGTTATGCTGAGATAAGGTGATAAGAGATGAGATGAATGATTGCTCGAATGAGAATATGAAAGATTTGATTCTGATGTATGATTAGAATCGTTCACCACCAGTTCCTGATTTGCTTTAGTGTGATGAGAGATGATATAGATGAAAAACGAAGATAATGAGTTTGATCGTTATGTTTCGTTCTGATCGTTTTGATCGTTATCTTTAACAAAATAATTAACAAAACAAAATTTGTTAATCGTTCATTAAACAAACGATTAACGCAACTATTCTCTTTCGCGATCATTACGCAGGTTGTACAAGTCTACATTCCGGAATCAATACGATATCATATATTCTGTAAAACCAAATATTATTAATAAATGTGATGAGCCCATATGAATTAAGTTATTAATATTTTTATTAATAAAATATCGATAGAAGTTGCTTTGTTAATAAAATAATCACGCAACACGGTGGGTTTCACGAATTTTTTATTCAAAAGCAAAAGTTGGCAACTGATTATTTTATTAATTAAAATATTAATAAGTTAATTAATGAGTTTGGTTATATTTAAATAATTTTTATAACAACTTTCGTTATGTTCGTCAGGATCGTAATTAGTCTTTTTATCGTTGCAAACCATCGAGTTGTAGATATTCAAATTTATTTTCAGCGTGCCGAGTCTAGTTTGTTATCGAAGAAACGAGCGATTCAAAATTGAATCTGACACAAACTCGCGATAAAAAAACCCGCCCGACCCGATCTGGAAAACATGCCCGACCCGACCCGGCATGACCCGAGACGATCTATAACCCGATTCGAGGTGACACCTGATGACCCGAAACCCGACCCGACTCGACCTGAGAAGATCCATAACCAGATTTGAGGCGACACCTGATGATTCGAAATCCGACCTGACCTGACCCGAGAAGATCAATAATCCGATTCCAGGCGACACTTGATAACCTGAAACCCGACCCGACCCGGCCCGAGATGACCCATAACCCGATTCGAGGCGACACCTGGTAACCCGAAACTCGACCCGACCCGATCAGAGAAGATCGATAACCCGATTCGAGGTGACACCGGATGATGCAAACTCGCCCGACCCGCAAGAAGGTATTTGCGTGATCGTTTCGTGCATTCGACAGCGCTGCGCTTAGGAAAAAACTTTTCTTAAGCTTTTAAAGTGCCCGTGAAACTAGTAGACAACCCAAACGCATTCCTCTAACAAATATGTTTAAAACCCAAAATTTTGTGGCCCAATTAACTTTTCTAGACAAAAAAGTTATAAACTCATTTTTTCTTCTGGTCATGTAATTAAGTGTTGTCATCTTTTCTCGTAGCTGATCAGTACTAACATTTTTTTGCTAGTCAGAGGTGTTTTTTTCATTATTAGTTTACATCTTTGTCAGATTCAAATGTTGAACATATAATGTCTCAAATTTGCAAATTCTCCTCAGCTATTGGATTTTGAAGTTGCTTGATGACTTGCAAATAATCTTTCATTTATCTTATTTATGGTCCTTACCGGTTTTAATGACTCTAACACTCAAAAAACATCGACGGACCCGATCTCGTCCGACCCGAACCAACACCCGAAAAACATCGATGTTGCTCGACCCGAGACCCGACCCGATCTCGCCCGACCCGAACCAACACCCGAAAAACATCGACGTTGCTCGATCCGAGACCCGATCCAACATCACCCGACCCGACCCAGCACCCGGAAAACGTCGATGTTGCCCGACCCGTGACCCCACCCGATATCACCCGACCCGACCCACAACCCGAATTTTGAGAAAATGAAACTAACCCGACCCGAACTCGCCCGACTTACCACCTCTAAGCATATATGACAAATAGTCTGCAAAAGTTGGATTAATCGACCGCACAACGATTAGTCATGATTGCGTAGTGTGAAACTTGATTGCTTAGGGATGAATCGGTTTCAACAAATACTGATAACTAATTAATTAACGAACGACTGTTTTTGGAAAGTGCAAAAGTTGAGATGATTGGGACTTATCGGTTTTCTTTTTATATTTTTCTTTAATCTTTTATGTTTCTCTGATTCCTAAGAACTTCTGTTGCAACTAGGGTGCAAACAAATAGAACTCAAACGGAATAATTTGTGTTTGAGTTTGATGTGAAATTAATTTCAAACTAGTTTAATTTGAAATAGAATAAGTTTCGAACGAACTGTGTGACGTTTGAGTTTGATTTGATACTGATTCGAATCGAACTCGAACTAATTACGAACTATAAATTTCTTACTGCTCAATCGGAAAGTAGTAAAATGAGATGACGAAAATGAGGAGTATTATCTAATTGAAGAGGGTGAAGAGTAGAATGTTGGCAACAGAGATAGTGCGTGTGAACTAACTACAAAATATCTGAATGAAGATGATGATGCTAGCATTAAAGATGCATGAACTAATTACCTCTAATGCAAATAAAGGTGAAGTAGATAAAGTAGTTGAGAAATGGAGAGAAAAATATCAACAACAATCGAACTATATAGTTTGCGAACAACATTTGAACGAACTATTTCAAGTTTGAGTTTGATTTAATACTAATTCGAACGAACTCGTAGCACAGACTACATATATATCAATAGTCTCGATATCATCTAATAGTTAAGATTTCTCAAGATTCAAACTGTTTTAGTTCACGGACAGTTTCGAATGAACTGATTCTAGTTGAGTTTAATTCAAAATCATTTCGAACTAGTTTGATTCGATTTGAAACTAATTTCGAACTAAAATCAAACGAACTAATTTCGAACTTTTCTCGAATCAAACTCAAATGAATTACGAAATACGAATTTTTCTTACGATCCTAATCGCAACAAAGTGGAAAAGGTGTTAACCCATTAGTGCCCATGTGAAAATGGCAGCGAAGTAGGCAAAGCAGCAGTTGTCCCTTTTGCACTACCCCCACATCACACGCCCCACTCATGAGT
>CAXKVX010003346.1:0-14834 GCA_964058865.1 Eleocharis quinqueflora
GATTATAAACTCTTCTCAAAGAAGCATAAATGCTTTGTTGTGTTTTCTTGGTTGTTACCAGCCATAAATGAAGTACTCTGATTAGAAATACTTCTCATACAAGTATAAGTTCTTTGTGGTGCTTTCTTCAATGGTTACCACCAAAAAATTAAGTACTCTGATTAGAAACACATCTCATAAAAGTATAAGTGCATTGTGGTGCTTTCTTGAATGGTTATCACCCATAAATGAAGTAATTTGATTATAAACACTTCTCAAAGAAGCATAAATGATTTGTGGTGTTTTCTTGGTTGTTACCACCCATAAATGAAGTACTCTGATTAGAAACATTTCTCATACAATATAAGTTCTTTGTGGTTCTTTCTTGAATGGTTACCATCCAAAAATGAAGTACCCTGA
The DNA here is from genome assembly GCA_964058865.1 of Eleocharis quinqueflora. NCBI lineage: Eukaryota > Viridiplantae > Streptophyta > Magnoliopsida > Poales > Cyperaceae > Eleocharis > Eleocharis quinqueflora. The sequence continues at coordinate 400 of CAXKVX010003346.1, forward strand.
TTAGAAACACTTCTCATCGAAGTATAAGTCCTTTCTGGTGCTTTTTTGAATGGTTATTACCCATAAAGAAGTATTCTGATTAGAAACACTTCTCATAGAAGTGTAGGTGCTTTGTCGTGTTTTCTTGATTGGTTACCACTCAAAAATGATGTACTTTGTTTAGAAACACTTCTCATAGAAGTATAAGTACATTGTGGAGCTTTCTTGAATGGTTATCACCCATAAATGAAGTAATTTGATTATAAACACTTCTCAAAGAAGCATAAATGCTTTGTGATGTTTTCTTGGTTGTTACCACCCATAAATGAAGTACTCTGATTAGAAACACTTCTCATACAAGTATAAGTGCTTTGTGGTGCTTTCTTGAATGGTTACCACCCAAAAATGAAGTACTCCGATTAGAAACACTTCTCATCGAAGTATAAGTCCTTTGTGGTGTTTTCTTGATTGGATATCACTCATAAATGATGTACTCTGATTAGAAACACTTGTCATAGAAGTATAAGTGCATTGTGGTGCTTTCTTGAATGGTTATCACCCATAAATGAAGTATTCTGAGTAGAAACACTTCTCATAAAAGTGTAAGTACTTTGTGGTGTTTTCTAGATTGGTTACCACTCATAAATGATGTACTCTGATTAGAAACACTTCACATAGAAGTATAAGTGGATTGTGGTGCTTTCTTGAATGGTTATCACCCATAAATGAAGTAATTTGATTGTAAACACTTCTCAAAGAAGCATAAATGCTTTGTGTTTTCTTGGTTGTTACCACCCATAAATGAAGTACTCTGATTAGAAACACTTCTCTAACAAGTATAAGTGCTTTGTGGTGGTTTCTTGAATGGTTATCACCCATAAATGAAGTAATTTGATTAGAAACACTTCCCATAGATGCATAAATGCTTTGTGGTGATTAGAAACACTTCTCATAAAAGTATAAGTCCTTTGTGGTGATTTCTTGAATGGTTATCACCCATAAATGAAGTAATTTGATTGTAAACACTTCTCAAAGAAGCATAAATGCTTTGTGTTTTCTTTGTTGTTACCACTCATAAATGAAGTACTCTGATTAGAAACACTTCTCATACAAGTATCAGTTTTTTTGTGGTGCTTTCTTGAATGGTTACCATGCAAAAATGAAGTACCCTGATTAGAAACCCTTCTCATCGAAGTATAAGTTCTTTGTGGTGCTTTCTCGAATGGTTACCATGCAAAAATGAAGTAGCCTGATTAGAAACCCTTCTCATCGAAGTATAAGTCCTTTGTGGTGCTTTCTTGAATGGTTATCACCCATAAAGAAGTAATTTGATTAGTACCACTTCTCATAGATGCAGAAATGCTTTTGTGGTGTTTTCTTGATTGGTTACCACCCATAAATGAAGTATTCTGATTAGAAACACTTCTCATAGAAATATAAGTGCTTTGTGGTGTTTTCTTGATTGGTTACCACCCATAAACGAAGTACTCTGATTAGAAACACTTCACATAGAAGTATTGGTGCATTGTGGTGCTTTCTTGAATGGTTATCATCCATAAATGAAGTAATGTGATTATAAACACTTCTCAAAGAAGCATAAATGCTTTGTGGTGTTTTCTTGGTTGTTACCACCCATAAAAGAAGTACTCTGATTAGAAACACTTCTCATACAAGTATAAGTGCTTTGTGGTGCTTTCTTGAATGGTTACCACCCAAAAATGAAGAACTCCGATTAGAAACACTTCTCATCGAAGTATAAGTCTTTTGTGGTGTTTTCTTGATTGGATATCACTCATAAATGATGTACTCTGATTAGAAACACTTATCATAGAAGTATAAGTGCATTGTGGTGCTTTCTTGAATGGTTATCACCCATAAATGAAGTATTCTGAGTAGAAACACTTCTCATAAAAGTGTAAGTACTTTGTGGTGTTTTCTAGATTGGTTACCACTCATAAATTATGTACTCTGATTAGAAACACTTCTCATAAAAGTATAAGTGCTTTGTGGTGGTTTCTTGAATGGTTATCACCCATAAATGAAGTAATTTGATTCTAAACACTTCTCAAAGAAGCATAAATGCTTTGTGTTTTCTTGGTTGTTACCACCCATAAATGAAGTACTCTGATTAGAAACACTTCTCATAGAAGTATAAGTGATTTGTGGTGGTTTCTTGAATGGTTATCACCCATAAATGAAGTAATTTGATTAGAAACACTTCTCATAGATGCATAAATGCTTTGTGGTGATTAGAAACACTTCTCATAAAAGTATAAGTGCTTTGTGGTGGTTTCTTGAATGGTTATCACCCATAAATGAAGTAATTTGATTGAAAAACACTTCACAAAGAAGCATAAATGCTTTGTGTTTTCTTGGTTGTTACCACCCATAAATGAAGTACTATGATTAGAAACACTTCTCATAGAAGTATAAGTGCTTTGTGGTGTTTTCTTGGTTGTTACCACCCATAAATGAAGTACTCTGATTAGAAACACTTCTCATACAAGTATAAGTTCTTTGTGGTGCTTTCTTGAATGGTTACCATGCAAAAATGAAGTACCCTGATTAGAAACCCTTCTCATCGAAGTATAAGTCCTTTGTGGTGCTTTCTTGAATGGTTATCACCCATAAAGAAGTAATTGGATTAGTACCACTTCTCATAGATGCAGAAATGCTTTTCTGGTGTTTTCTTGATTGGTTACCACCCATAAATGAAGTATTCTGATTAGAAACACTTCTCATAGAAGTATAAGTGCTTTGTGGTGTTTTCTTGGTTGTTACCACCCATAAATGAAGTACTCTGATTAGAAACACTTCTCATAGAAATATAAGTGCTTTGTGGTGTTTTCTTGATTGGTTACCACCCATAAACGAAGTACTCTGATTAGAAACACTTCACATAGAAGTATTGGTGCATTGTGGTGCTTTCTTGAATGGTTATCATCCATAAATGAAGTAATGTGATTATAAACACTTCTCAAAGAAGCATAAATGCTTTGTGGTGTTTTCTTGGTTGTTACCACCCATAAAAGAAGTACTCTGATTAGAAACACTTCTCATACAAGTATAAGTGCTTTGTGGTGCTTTTCTTGAATGGTTACCACCCAAAAATGAAGTACTCCGATTAGAAACACTTCTCATCGAAGTATAAGTCTTTTGTGGTGTTTTCTTGATTGGATATCACTCATAAATGATGTACTCTGATTAGAAACACTTATCATAGAAGTATAAGTGCATTGTGGTGCTTTCTTGAATGGTTATCACCCATAAATGAAGTATTCTGAGTAGAAACACTTCTCATAAAAGTGTAAGTACTTTGTGGTGTTTTCTAGATTGGTTACCACTCATAAATTATGTACTCTGATTAGAAACACTTCTCATAAAAGTATAAGTGCTTTGTGGTGGTTTCTTGAATGGTTATCACCCATAAATGAAGTAATTTGATTCAAAACACTTCTCAAAGAAGCATAAATGCTTTGTGTTTTCTTGGTTGTTACCACCCATAAATGAAGTACTCTGATTAGAAACACTTCTCATAGAAGTATAAGTGCTTTGTGGTGGTTTCTTGAATGGTTATCACCCATAAATGAAGTAATTTGATTAGAAACACTTCTCATAGATGCATAAATGCTTTGTGGTGATTAGAAACACTTCTCATAAAAGTATAAGTGCTTTGTGGTGGTTTCTTGAATGGTTATCACCCATAAATGAAGTAATTTGATTGTAAACACTTCACAAAGAAGCATAAATGCTTTGTGTTTTCTTGGTTGTTACCACCCATAAATGAAGTACTATGATTAGAAACACTTCTCATAGAAGTATAAGTGCTTTGTGGTGTTTTCTTGGTTGTTACCACCCATAAATGAAGTACTCTGATTAGAAACACTTCTCATACAAGTATAAGTTCTTTGTGGTGCTTTCTTGAATGGTTACCATGCAAAAATGAAGTACCCTGATTAGAAACCCTTCTCATCGAAGTATAAGTCCTTTGTGGTGCTTTCTTGAATGGTTATCACCCATAAAGAAGTAATTTGATTAGTAACACTTCTCATAGATGCATAAATGCTTTGTGGTGTTTTCTTGATTGGTTACCACCCATAAATGAAGTATTCTGATTAGAAACACTTCTCATAGAAGTGTAAGTGCTTTGTGGTGTTTTCTTGATTGGTTACCACTAATAAATGATGTACTTTGATTTGAAACACTTCTCAAAGAAGTATAAGTACATTGTGGTGCTTTCTTGAATGGTTATCACCCATAAATGAAGTAATTTGATTATAAACACATCTCAAAGAAGCATAAATGCTTTGTGGTGTTTTCTTGGTTGTTACCACCCATAAATGAAGTACTCTGATTAGAAACACTTCTCATACAAGTATAAGTGCTTTGTGGTGCTTTCTTGAATGGTTACCACCCACAAATGAAGTACTCTGATTATAAACACTTCTCATCGAAGTATATGTCCTTTGTGGTGCTTTCTTGAATGGTTATCACCCATAAAGAAGTAATTTGATTAGAAACACTTCTCATAGAAGTATAAGTACATGTGGTGGTTTCTTGAATGGTTATCACCCATAAATGAAGTATGTTGATTAGAAACACTTCTCATAGAAGCATAAATGCTTTTGTGGTTTTTTCTTGATTTGTTACCACCCATAAATGAAGTATTCTGATTAGAAACACTTCTCATAGAAATATAATTGCTTTGTGGTGTTTTCTTGATTGGTTACCACCCATAAACGAAATACTCTGATTAGAAACACTTCTCATAGATGTATTGGTGCATTGTGGTGCTTTCTTGAATGGTTATTATCCATAAATGAAGTAATGTGATTATAAACTCTTCTCAAAGAAGCATAAATGCTTTGTTGTGTTTTCTTGGTTGTTACCAGCCATAAATGAAGTACTCTGATTAGAAATACTTCTCATACAAGTATAAGTTCTTTGTGGTGCTTTCTTCAATGGCTACCACCAAAAAATTAAGTACTCTGATTAGAAACATTTCTCATAGAAGTATAAGTGCATTGTGGTGCTTTCTTGAATGGTTATCACCCATAAATGAAGTAATTTGATTATAAACACTTCTCAAAGAAGCATAAATGATTTGTGGTGTTTTCTTGGTTGTTACCACCCATAAATGAAGTACTCTGATTAGAAACACTTCTCATACAAGTATAAGTTCTTTGTGGTTCTTTCTTGAATGGTTACCATCCAAAACTGAAGTACCCTGATTAGAAACACTTCTCATCGAAGTATAAGTCCTTTGTGGTGCTTTTTTGAATGGTTATTACCCATAAAGAAGTATTATGATTAGAAACACTTCTCATAGAAGTGTAAGTGCTTTGTGGTGTTTTCTTTATTGGTTACCACCCATAAATGAAGTATTCTGAGTAGAAACATTCTCACAGAAGTGTAAGTACTTTGTGGTGTTTTCTTGATTGGATACCACTCATAAATGATGTACTCTTATTAGAAACACTTCTCATAGAAGTATAAGTGCATTGTGGTGCTTTCTTGAATGGTTATCACCCATAATTGAAATAATTTGATTTGAAACACTTCTCAAAGAAGCATAAATGCTTTGTGGTGTTTTCTTGGTTGTTACCACCCATAAATGAAGTACTCTGATTAGAAACACTTCTCACACAAGTATAAGTTCTTTGTGGTGCTTTCTTGAATGTTTACCATCCAAAAATGAAGTACCCTGATTAGAAACACTTCTCATCAAATTATAAGTCCTTTGTGGTGCTTTCTTGAATGGTTATCACCCATAAATGAAGTAATTTGATTATAAACACTTCTCAAAGAAGCATAAATGCTTTGTGGTGTTTTCTTGGTTGTTACCACCCATAAATGAAGTACTCTGATTAGAAACACTTCTCATACAAGTATAAGTGCTTTGTGGTGCTTTCTTGAATGGTTACCACCCAAAAATGAAGTACTCCGATTAGAAACACTTCTCATCGAAGTATAAGTCCTTTGTGGTGTTTTCTTGATTGGATATCACTCATAAATGATGTACTCTGATTAGAAACACTTGTCATAGAAGTATAAGTGCATTGTGGTGCTTTCTTGAATGGTTATCACCCATAAATGAAGTATTCTGAGTAGAAACACTTCTCATAAAAGTGTAAGTACTTTGTGGTGTTTTCTACATTGGTTACCACTCATAAATGATGTACTCTGATTAGAAACACTTCACATAGAAGTATAAGTGGATTGTGGTGCTTTCTTGAATGGTTATCACCCATAAATAAAGTAATTTGATTGTAAACACTTCTCAAAGAAGCATAAATGCTTTGTGTTTTCTTGGTTGTTACCACCCATAAATGAAGTACTCTGATTAGAAATACTTCTCATACAAGTATAAGTTCTTTGTGGTGCTTTCTTCAATGGTTACCACCAAAAAATTAAGTACTCTGATTAGAAACACATCTCATAAAAGTATAAGTGCATTGTGGTGCTTTCTTGAATGGTTATCACCCATAAATGAAGTAATTTGATTATAAACACTTCTCAAAGAAGCATAAATGATTTGTGGTGTTTTCTTGGTTGTTACCACCCATAAATGAAGTACTCTGATTAGAAACATTTCTCATACAATATAAGTTCTTTGTGGTTCTTTCTTGAATGGTTACCATCCAAAAATGAAGTACCCTGATTAGAAACACTTCTCATCGAAGTATAAGTCCTTTATGGTACTTTTTTTGAATGGTTATTACCCATAAAGAAGTATTCTGATTAGAAACACTTCTCATAGAAGTGTAAGTGCTTTGTGGTGTTTTCTTGATTGGTTACCACTCAAAAATGATGTACTTTGTTTAGAAACACTTCTCATAGAAGTATAAGTACATTGTGGAGCTTTCTTGAATGGTTATCACCCATAAATGAAGTAATTTGATTATAAACACTTCTCAAAGAAGCATAAATGCTTTGTGGTGTTTTCTTGGTTGTTACCACCCATAAATGAAGTACTCTGATTAGAAACACTTCTCATACAAGTATAAGTTCTTTGTGGTGCTTTCTTGAATGGTTACCATGCAAAAATGAAGTACCCTGATTAGAAACCCTTCTCATCGAAGTATAAGTCCTTTGTGGTGCTTTCTTGAATGGTTATCACCCATAAAGAAGTAATTTGATTAGTAACACTTCTCATAGATGCATAAATGCTTTGTGGTGTTTTCTTGATTGGTTACCACCCATAAATGAAGTATTCTGATTAGAAACACTTCTCATAGAAGTGTAAGTGCTTTGTGGTGTCTTCTTGATTGGTTACCACTCATAAATGATGTACTTTGATTAGAAACACTTCTCATAGAAGTATAAGTACATTGTGGTGGTTTCTTGAATGGTTATCACCCATAAATGAAGTAATTTGATTATAAACACTTCTCAAAGATGTATAAATGCTTTGTGGTGTTTTCTTGATTGGTTACCACCCGTAAATGAAGTATTCTGATTAGAAACACTTCTCATAGAAGTGTAAGTGCTTTGTTGTGTTTTCTTGATTGATTACCACTCATAAATGATGTACATTGATTAGAAACACTTCTCATAGAAGTATAAGTGCATTGTGGTTCTTTCTTGAATGATTATCACCTATAAATGAAGTAATTTGATTGTAAACACTTCTCAAAGAAGTATAAATGCTTTGTTGTGTTTTCTTGGTTGTTACCATCCATAAATGAAGTGCTCTGATTAGAAACAATTTTCTTACAAGTATAAGTGCTTTGTGGTGCTTTCTTGGTTGTTACCCCCCATAAATTAAGTGCTCTGATTAGAAACAGTTCTCTTACAAGTATAAGTGCTTTGTGGTGCTTTCTTAAATGGTTTCCACGTAAAAATGAAGTACTCTGATTAGAAACACTTCTCATCGAAGTATAAGTGCTTTGTGGTGCTTTCTTTAATGGTTATCACCCATAAATGAATTAATTTGATTAGAAACACCTCTCAAAGAAGCATAAATGCTTTGTGGTGTTTTCTTGGTTGTTACCATCCATAAATGAAGTACTCTGATTAGAAAACTTCACAAAACATCATATCTTACCACGAAAAGAGTTTCTTCTCTGAGTACTTCATTTGAGTGTTGTGACCATTCATTGTAACACAACGGAGAAGCAAAGAGCACTACTCTAAGTGTTTCATAGTTCATTTATGGGTGGTAGCATTAAAGAAAACACCACAAAACATCATATCCTACTACAAGATGTATTTCTTATCTGAGTACTTCATTTATGGGTAGTAACCATTAAAGAAAATACCACAATGCATCATATTCTATTAAGAAGTGTTTCTGATCATGTACTTCATTTATGAGTGATAACCTTTCAAGAAAACACCACAACACATCATATCTTACCACGAGAAGAGTTTCTTCTCTGAGTATTTCATCTAAGTGTTGTAACCATTCATTGTAACACAACGAAGAAGCATAGAGTACTACTCTAAGTGTTTCATGTTCGAGTACTTCATTTATGAGTTATTCTGATCATAGTTCTTCATTTATGGGTGGTAACCATTAAGAAAACACCACTAAGCATCGTACCCTACTAAGAAGCATAGAGTACTACTCAAGATTCTACAAGTGTCCTTTTGTCCTCTCCTACACTATTCAAGATTTTATGTTGCTAATAATCCTACGAACTTAATTTTGAATGCTTTTTTTTTTTAAATAAGTGGGGAGCGCCCACCACTTCATTTTCTTAACAAAAACGAATTATACAAACACCAACACACACCAGATATCACCCTACTCACTATCTCTACTTTTTATCATATACAATGTAAACACCACGATCACATCAACATATCTAATCAGCATTATGTCCTATATATCAATCTAAACCCAATAACAAGATTACAATATCCAGATTATAATATCCCCCTGATTCCTTACAAAATTTCTTTTACAACCTTATAAACGCCACTGTCAATCTGTTGTACCAACTGATATCATCTATATCAGCTAGTACTAGGTACTGTTACAGCTGTACCATGTAACAGCTGGTACCCCACTGGTATCAATATTTTTTGCTGAAAATAGCTGTTATCACAAACTGGTATCACATCCTTGACAGTTTGGCTATGTTGTCCTGCATCTTGCCCCTATGTGATTGTCCTATGTCCTATCTCAGTGATAACATCTTCTTCAGAGGAAACCACCGATCATTGCAGTTGAACTGTGATCTTTTGCTCTGTTGGCTGAACCGATCAAACTACCAGCTTGTCTCAGAGACTCGCAGCCTTAGAACCGATTCCCCCTATATCAGAATCTGATCTACATCTGAAAAGGATCATTTTTCTTGTCTTATCAATTCACTGGTAGCATCGATCACCTCAGAACTAGGGCTTCGATCAATCTCTGATCTGGTCGACCTCCAAGCTCCCCTCAGAGCTTTGCGACTTTTTTGATCGATCAGTTTATACGCTTGTCTCGTCGGCTCACTGAGAGCATCGATCATCTCAGCACTCATCCTTTTGATCTCCTCATCGCTGCAAGAATCCCCAATCGATTTAAACTATAACACCATTACCAGTCATATCGTCTCAGTGTATATCACCCTCGCCTTAATATCGATCACCACCATCATAACAGACCTGACTCACATCTCGCCTCGGTCTGACACCTCAACATCTGATGACGGTCTGGTCTCATCGATCTGCCCTCGTACTCTCTCCCGCATCTCATCTCTGATCTCAGAGCAATGATAACCTGTCGATGCCTTCCCTTTATCTTGAGCAAGGAACGATATTGATTCCTTCGATCAGACCTGAGAGACAGGGTCGGTCCAAAGGCATGCTTGATCAGACTCTAATCGCCATCAGACATCTCGGCACCACGGCTCTGGCCAGATCCTGACGCTGTCGCCTGTACTGCAGATCATCATCTCTGCTCACAATCCATCACCCTTCGCGACAATCTCGCAACCGGAACAAGGGGAGAAGGGAGAACAAGGGGGGAGGGGAGAAGGGAGGAGAGGGAGGCGGGGGAGGCCGGAGGCGACCTCCCGCGCCAGATCCGAAATCGCCTTTGTTTCTCTCTAGTTTTCGCTCTTTCTCCTTTTCTTTTAGTTCCTCCGCATTTTTTATCCAATTAGCATGATCCTTAATTTTGAATGCTAAACTACATGTTGAATTAATACAAATTAAACCATAATTAAAGCAAGCAACTTCTCCCATATCTTTATCTAAAGCAATCACATCCGTATCAATCTTGTTCAACAAGATAAGAGGAAATCATAAACTAGCTGAAAGCAAGCTCAGAAGTTTACCAACAACTACAAATTCTTAAGATAGTAAGTTTTCCATGTTAACCAAAATTTGAACACTTTAGCGAAGAAAACCAACATGCTTGTAGAATATAAATAAAAGCATCTTTTACTGCTTTTGGTTTGGGATGATTAAGGCCAGTAATTGAACAGTTTGGAAAGAAGAAACCAAACTATGGGCCAATTCGTGCTAAAGGGCTCCTGTTTTTGTGTTTTGGACTATTAAATTTTAGTTAGGCCATGGGAAAAAAAAAGACAATCTTAGCTGTAAAATTTAAAGCTGTTGCACTATCTGAAATCAGCCATCTCTATGTATGTATGGTATTATACACTACTAGAATTGTCGATATTCCTGCGAAAGAAAAAATATTTTTATTGTGGACATAATCAAGGAAAAGATGTCATTTTCGTGCAATAGCCACAGAAAAACAACCACGCAAATACTCTCGACACAAATATATTTTTTCCGTCAAGCACCATGAAAATAATCATTTCTCTGGACTTAGCAACGTTAATATTTCCACGGAATTAATGGACCAATTATGATTAATTAAACTATATATTTTTGTTAGTGTAAAGTCAGAAATATGTTTGGGCTAAACCCAACTCAAATTGGATCAAAACTCAAGTAAAACAGCACAAACGCAAGTCTATTGCCGCCGCAATAACATCCTTTGCGGCCACAATGGAATATGAAGATTTGACAATAATTTTCTGAATTTTCAGAAGATCTAATGCGGCCACAAGTGACTTGGCAGATTTCCTTCAAAGTTTGGAAGCCAAGTCTATTACGGCCCCAAGAGATCTATTCCAAAGCAGGTTTTGATTGCCTATATTTAGCGTTATCTTTTCTGATTGAATATTATAGCTATCATACAAAATTTGTGGAAATATTTACAGCATTAAATATTACAATTTGGAAAGGAATTGGAGAGAATATAATTTGAAATATTTGATGAATATTAGATAATTAATTTGACATCTTTTCAAGATACACTTACGCATCTATAAATAGCGTTGGATCTCCATTCATTTAAAACGTTTTTGTTAGATTTGTGTTCTAAAAGTTATCTTTTGCTGATTACTTTTATGTTATATTTATGAATTAGATGTTATTCACATCTTGTTCCATGAGTTCAATATTCATATTTAGATGTGTTCCAGAAGATGCACTTGGTCTTGAACAGCAGAACTCTAAATATAACGAATATACAACTCTAAAATATTTACAGGTCTTGATATTAGCAGGAACACTATTATGCGATATAAGATTGTCGTGTTAATTAAAAGTACATTGTAGTTCTGCAAATGTTGATCAAAGATTATCATTTAATAACACGAATATATGAAATGTTTCTTAAATTAAACATACCTAATAGATAAAAGCATTATATGGATTGTGTTTGTGTCATTGATGTTTTATCGTGTCTTTGATTCTAAGATTGAGACATGTATCTTTTTCACATGAGGGATGTATAACATGATTTTTATTAAGAGCGACTTACATTAAGTAGTGAAAAAAGTAATAGTCATTTATATATAACTTGTGCGGGAAAATGATATATGTCAAGAGCATCATTGCCACTCATTAATAACGAGAAATGATATTTTGTGGGCCCCTTGGTAAAGTAGAATTATAAAATGATATAATTCACTTAATGGAGACCAAGAAACAATTATAATACAAAGATGACACAATACTACTTTGTATAATAATTATAATATCATAAGGCAAGAAATAGACATAAGTAATGTTAATGATAACATTCCTAGAAGGATCATGTTTTGTAAAGATTTACTAAACATCTGTGTTATTTGGGTAACTGTAATGTATAGCTAGAATATCGCTTACCGTTTATGGAATAAAATGTTTTATTCCATTGCCAATATAACATAGATCCTCAACATAAGTCACACCAACTGGAAACAAGAATAAATATTTTAATATATTTTTATCTGCGAGATTTCATATTGTATGAAATAAAGGTACATATTGGAATTATTAAAATATTATGTCACGTGATGTGACTTCCTAGCGAGAAAATAAATTTATTAAAAAGTGTATATTATGAGTATAATATAAGTTTTATTATTATAATAATATGAGATATAAATTTATTTAAAGCCCAAAGCCCAATACAATTTATTTAACAAATTTGTTTGAAGCCCTTGAAGTGTAGAATCCAATGGTGAATATTTGAGGTCGTTTGGAGTTCTCCAGAGAAAGTTATGGCAGTTTTAGTGATGAAAGGTCAGAAGTTAATGTGCCGGTTTAAATTTCATTAATGCCTTAATAAAATTTGAAGAGTCTTGATATGATGTTTAGAGCCTATAAATATCATATTTAGCCAGAGATTATAGGGTTACAACTTCAACTAAGTTTTTCTCTTCCTCTAAAGATTTGATGAATATTTATCTTTTAAGTAATCGATTACGTAATAGACGGTAAAGCTAGGAGCGGACGAAGAGGACGCTAGCACAAACTCGATGTCGTTCTTGTTTCAGATTCAAGGTGAACCGACGAGGAATAGAGTTACGTTAAAGACCATAGGTATGGTATCATAGTCTCTCTTGTAGGAACATATACGATTGTGATTAGTGATGCAAACAAATGTAGTAATGAAGTAAAATTAGCAATAATGAAACGATCCTAGATGTTATCGGATAATTTTTTTAATTTTTATCCGATTCGCATCATGAATCCTTCAATTGGTATCAGAACATTTGGATTTTATTATTGCTAATTGGATTATTTTATTATGTAATTTTTATTACATAAGTGCTTAATTAATTATTCTCTTGTATTGCAGTTCTAGTGTTTAGTTTTAATCATTTTGCAAAATTGATCTAGGCTTACTAGTTAATTATTTTTGTGTTTTCTAAAATTCTTACATTGATGGAAGAAGTTTAGAACAGAATAATGTTATTTATCAAGATTTTTGGACAGATATATAAGGTCAAACAAAAATAAGAAAAACGTTGTGCTGCTGGAATTTCCAGCAACAACGGTAAATTTTGCTGAGATTAAAATTATGATTTCTCTCAAACGGTTTATCGTATTTGAATAAAATAAGTTTCTAAATTTAGACAAAAGTATTATGTATTTTTGTGATAAAGACAAAATAGAAACATTGTGCAGTTTCTTTAAAGATAACGGTTTGTGTTTTCCTTTAAACGATTAAAGGATTATTTTCAAACTATGGTGCAAATTATTTTGAGTTGTTACAGAGGATTATAAATCATTTTTTTGGGATTTAAATGATTTAGAGAACCGCAATTACTTAAGAAATGGAAATTAATTAAAGGGTACAAAATAGTGCATCGGTTTGCATTTTTCTCAATTGTTTTGCAGGGAACCGAGTTTGTATTCTCATTCCAATGCCTTGTGTGATGTAATTTTTTTTTGCTGTGATTGTTTGATTGTAAGCAAGTTTAATAAGCGTTTATTAATTAGACACAAAGGCAATTTATGTATAGGATGCCTTTTATTTATTTACATCATATGCATTTGTGAGAATGAGAGGGGTTCCTAATACTTGCACTTAGCAATTTTTTTAAAGGATTCATAAATAAAATTTGGGATTGCATATTTATTTTTATGCAAATTATCATCCGGTGGTGCAAGAAGACAAGACGATGGATGAATAAATGAAGCAGAGACATACAAACTCGCAAATGCTTGTGATTGTGTTATGCTTTATGCTTTATGAATTTATGTCATTGATATGTTAGGATAGGTATGAGTGTATGAATACATGACCTACCAGACTATAGTCACATTTGAATGTCCAATGAAAAATTAAGTATTTTTTCTTCTCATTTTATCCACTTTAAGCTAAGGATTAAATTATGCACGAGTGTAATTTTTAATCTTTAGATATTGTGGAATATGTTAGGATATATTATCAGACCATTGATAAATGGATCATATGTGAGGCATTTGGTACATTTATTTTATGGAGATAGTATGACCAAACATATTGACCAAATAAGATGAGTTTGCTTAAAGGGAAGTCAAGATTTAGGCTTGAAGTCTCGGGAAAATTGTTTAGTAAGAAAAGTTTTCTTAATAAACAACAAGAGTCATAAAGTTTAGAAACAAATTGCAAATGATTGCAAAAGAATTTCTAAAGGTTATGATTAGTAAAAGATTGCTTACCTTGAGTTTATAAATCGAATAAGATCAAT
>CAXKVX010003347.1:0-34350 GCA_964058865.1 Eleocharis quinqueflora
TTACAATTTTCGTGGATGCGATTCTTCGATCATCAAACTAACTTACGCACTTGTACCAAGTACCTTCTACAATTGCCACAACCGGCAACATACGAACCACTTTGAACACTCGATTCAAAGATTCAGACCCATTGCTTGTCATTATTCCCCAACGATATCTATTATCTTACTATTGTGTCCACTTTGATGTCGGTCTGAGATTACACATATCTCGTTTGGTCTGACCACCTCTCGACGCAACCAACTCATGAATCAACCTCTATTTTTTAGGTCTTCCTTCTCTATCAATCTGAATGCCAATGGTACCAAATGATCCTCTACATCGTAACAGCCAGCATCAGATAAGAATCCTGCATCGATACTTATTACCGGTCGAAGGTACCTAACTGCCTCAATGCACGATCTCCATGCCCAAGCTGCGGCGTGAAAGTAACGCACTTCGGGTGATTGGTGGGATTCGTCAGAATAACATACTCATTCCTCGATTCATCGATTGAATAACATTAAAATAACGAGGAAGCAAGGCATATGATCCTTCCCAAGTTCCGAATATTTTCGTAATTGCTAACTCCCTGCCTCGCATAGGATGGATCGGTACTAAGAAATTTTGCTTTGACTAGATGTTGAACATTTTTTTATTATCATGGATGTATTTTTGTTTATTTCCTTCTTAATTGCACCGATAATTATTTGGCGGTAAGATGTTCATGATCCATTCGTGCGATCGACTGGATACAAGTGTGTAGGTACGAATTGGTTTTTATTGTCCAAAAGATATTACCTTTGGAGGATACAACACACAACCTCCAAAAACACCTCTGATCTTTGTAAATCATAACTAGCCTCGTGGTGTTGCTCTTTATCATTTTAATCTCTATATTTCCTTTAATGTGACTCGCTAATGGTCCATTGTAACTGATCTTTTGAATTAAAGACACGATTTTCTGCCAACGGATCGTTGGACACATTTTGTGATTCATTATATATTTCATTGAAACTAGAGATATCAGTAAGCTCTCGAACCGAGACTCTTTTCGAATCTACCTTGCACAATTATTCGATGATTCAAGTGATCACTAAGATTATAATCCGGATGAAGTGTATTCGTAATCTTCTTCGGTCTCCTATTCTTCCTCATTTGGTAAGATATTATCGTCGTCTCCTCGTCTTCTTCATGCGCTTCAGGAGCCTCATTAAGATCAATAATTGGGAAATGCCATTCGGGAGTCTGCTCACGGCTGTCAAGGACTATATCATGATAAAAAATAATTGGATCATTACTCTGAGTAACCATATCATAATCAGGTATTTGATCTCTATTCACGACTGGGGGATCAATTGTGTTACTAGTTTCCGATAGAGTGCTACCAAAATTACTGATATTCCCACTTGACACCATATCAACATATAATTCAACTAATCTCCAATTTATTTTTGCTAGTGCCATTTGAAGTATCATTTGCACTCTATATCGTCACGTCTGGGTATTAAACAAAAGTGATATGCAGGTGGAGCTAGTGTTATACCGAGCAGTAACATTTAACGAATGTTGACGCTCAAATATTTCCAGTCATCGTACTTTTGACATCTTCGAACCGGATATCTTCATTTCTCGAAAAAGTAAACTTAGGATAACAACTAGACTCGATACTATATGGTGTGTTTCACATTTCACCACCCACGTAAATAGAAACTGTAATCATTTTTCTTTTGTTCAACTGTGAATGAAAAAATTGTACTTCATTGCTAATTTAATAAAAAGATTACTAAAACATATAAGTTGAAATAAAAAATTTCTACTTTTATTAAAACATATATTAAAATAATTCATAAGAGATGGTAATTCACAAGTAATCATTGTCCAAAATACTAATATTAATAAAAAAATAATATACACAAATCTGAATATCTGCTACAAATTCCTCTGCTGTTACTCTAATTTCACTCTCAGAATTTAATCTCACCCAATCTTTCCTGCTGCTTCTCTCGCTCTAATTTCACTCTGTGAATCTAACTTCGATGCAGTCTCTCTCACCCTCGGTTGGTTTATGTAGGAAGAGAAGCATGTGGTGGCTATTATAAAATATAGATGTTTATTATTATAGTAATGTTGGCCTGGCTAATCGCCTTGTCTTTTGTATTACTTAATAATTTAATTAAATTAAATTAAATTTGTTGATTCAAGTACCAAGAAAGATTCCAGCGCCCCCAACACGTCCTAGTGGCTTAAAGTAAAATGCTCATTAAATTATTAAATATTCAATCCAAACAACTTGTTACGGTCGTTCTCCTTCCCTTCCGATTAGAACAAGTGTTATGAATGCATAAATTAGTGAACTTAGTAGCTATTTTTTTTTAATAATTCAAGATAAGAAGATGCAAGAGGAAACAATTTTTGAAGGTAATGAAGACATTGAGAATGACAAGAACCAACCAAAAGGGAACAACGAGGTCAAAAATATAAAATTTCACAAGCATGGTACCAAAAGAAATTATCAATGTTTTAAAGATAACAAAAAGTATAGCTATTATAAGAAACCTAAAGGAATTATTTATTTCTACCCACACTAAAATCTTTAAAACATTGCTGGGGAAGATCCGCAAAAGTTCAATTGTCAACACTCAATATAGTGGGATCATCATGCCAACCGCAACTTAATTGGTACTTGTTTTTCTTTATTCTATTTCTAGGGCATCTTCGGAGAACTAATTTTTTTTTAAGAGTCCAAAAGTAGATAATGCGAATCCAAGGCAACAGTCAGAAAGAATAGAGAGAGAGAGAGAGAGAGAGAGAGAGAGTCAATTTTCATCATTATTATATTAAAAGAGTGAAAAAAAAGGAAAAACTTTTGTGTGGCAGGAATTAGGAACATGAAGAAAAGTTCAGCAAACAACCTTCAACGCATCTTTTTCAGGGTTAGATAAATGTCTTCCCAACTTAAAAGTAACTAATAGATGGCTTTCCTCCGAAATTGACCATTTAAATCATACCTCTCCCAGTCCGAAATTGAAATCGACTATTCAACCAAAAAAGTTATATAGAATTTACAAACTGGAGAGCAGATGGCCTAGTTCAGTTTTACTATTTTCTGCACACATAAGACCTAATACCAGTTTTGTTGTAATTAAAGCTTGCATTGAAATAGAACTAATCATCGAAATGAAAAAAACAGTGCGGGTTGTAATGATATCATGGAGGGAGGGATTTGTTAACCCAAAGTAGAAAGTATAGATGGCTGTAGAAAACAGATGTAAATATGAAAAAGGCAGGGGTTGCAGTGCTGCACCTAAGAACCCAGAAATCCATGCAAAGGGAACTTCAACCAGCATTAAATTCATACCTGCCCAACACAAAGAAATTGAATGAAAACCAAACTAGCAAACCAACACAAATTCAATTTCAAGCAGACAAATACTCCAAAAAGTTGAAACACTTACAGAATCAGCACTCTCATAGCATACAAAAACAAAGGCATGCAACAACAGTACTGACACTGACTGACACAAAAATCTCTCACAAACACCATCAATGCACAAATATATTTATCGGAGTATTACTTGCAAGACTAGGTCCATAAAAGAGAGGAGATATCTAATTACCTATACTGAAACCAAAGCATGCATGCAGATGAACTGTACCTCAAACGGGTTTAACAAATAAAGAAAGCAGATTTAATTGAAGTTCATCAGCACCACCCCAGCAACAAAACAAAAGTAAAAGCAGAAAAGGCAGGCAGGCAGGCAGGCAGCCTTTAGAGAAGAACACAAAATGCATCTAAACAGAAATCTGCTGCATCAGCAGATCAGACAAACTTATTAATAAAAAGTTAAAAACAGCAACAGAGCACAGAAAATGAAGTCTACTCATCCTCTGAGGCGACCACACTGATCTCTCCCTTGTCGAGGAGGCTGTAGAAGGTGCGAGTGCGGCGCTGCTCGTTCCAGTGGTGCATCTTCCAGAGGCCCCCAGCCATGAGGCCCAGCGTCAGCCCAATCCAGATCTCCTTCACCACGCTCGGACCCTTCAGAACCGCGTGCGCCACCTTGTGCCCTGCCATTTCTCCTTTTTCCTTTCCTGCATATATTTGCAATTTGGAGCAGTGATATTGTGAGTTGCTATGTTTTGTACGAATACAAGATTCCTACAGCTTGGCCCGTTAAGTTTGGGATGATAGGATTCGCACGATGTACAGTTGGCGGAACCAGACCCCACCCAACTACCAAGCCTGACCCATCAGCAACTAAATTCCCAGTGTATATACTAGTTTTCCACTTGAAAGCCGATCAAGTAAACCGGACAAAAACTTGACCTTCACTGACTTAACTTGAACAGACTCCTTACTGCCCCACAACTTGACTCACTTAATCTGACTAAAAGAGGAGCAGAGAGTCTGATTTTTTTTAATCAGTATGATAATCCGCAACGACCAAAAGCCTCCAACCCAACGGAAAAGCAACATTGGAACCTTGAACCTAAAACTTGAATGGCAAGATGCTGAACTCAACCTGACCAAAAGACTCTCAATGAAGACTACTCAACAAAACCCACACATTCTGCACCTGTACAGATACAAGACTAGACTGTAAATGTGCAATGACCAGGTTTCAGTATTGTTACAAACCACAGTGAGGTCACTTGGGGAAGCACAATCAATTATTTGAGGGACTTGAGCACTTGAGCAGAGTATCCTCAATTATTTGAGGGACTTGCACCGATGCTTAATAAGGTTTTAATATGTGATATTAGGTAGCATATAACACGGCAGCCTCGCAAGAAGTGGAATTGTAACCCAGCACCAACCCTATTTCAGATTTCAGAATGTGTTATTCAGTTGGAAAACCTGAGATGTGAAATTCAGCCTGAACTAGAGAATAAAGAAGCGTCAACCAACTTCAATTTGACACAAAATCACAAACCACTAGCCATCACATCAAGACATCAAGAGAAAGTTAAAAAGTTACAAAGGCAATCTTCTAGTTTAGGGGATTTCCTCCGTCTCAATTTAAGGTTTTTCAGATTGAACCCTAGATAAAGGAAGTGCCTTAATTTACTCCGTTATTGATTGATTTAGGATTTGGTGACTTGAATGGTGGGAAAGAAATAGAATATTTTGTAGGACGTAGCCATTTGAAAGCGAAAGAGACAAATCGACAAGTAAATCTATGATAATGAGAGAAGCTAATCAGAGAAGATGAATCCCAAGGATAGATCGTGTGTAGTAGTAGTAGTACCTCTCTAACTAACGCGGATGGGCTCGATGGCAACTGGCGAGGCGATTCGGTCTGTTCCTTCTTCCTTCTTCCTTTTAACCCGTGTACGTACATCCGCTATAAATATAATGAAGCAAGCATTGGCCATGAATTATAGTTATATTATGTAATACCATGAATTGGGAATATCGGCCATGATTCCAATTAATGGGTGGGTCCAATTCTTATCTTAATAATAATAATAATAATAATAATCATCATCATCATCATCTATACTGCTCATTAGTTGATACTTAAATGAAGCAAGCATATGACCTCTGTCACAGATATTATGATATCTCCATGATGCTCTCCTAAGCTCTAAGCTTCATAATATAATAAATAAAAAAGAGTATTCATTCAATCAAATACAAAGACAACATGATGCTGCTGTTGTATTGTTGGTAAGCAAGCAAAATAAAAGAAAGAAAAAACAGTCCAGACTCCAGACTCCAGTCTAGGAAAATGAAAAAGAAAAAGAAAATGAAATGGATGGGCAAAGCCAAGCTAACTGAGGAGAGGCTGATTTTGAAGGGCCTTGAGAGGGTTTGTGATGATATGATCGATGAGGCCGTAGTCTTTGGCCTCTTGGGCACTCATGAAGAAATCACGGTCGGTGTCTCTAAGAATTTTGTCGAGGGGTTGGCCAGTGTGGTAAGCCAAATAGCCGCTCAGTACGGCACGGTGATGCATCAGTTCAAAAACCTGAAATCCAAATATCCCCAAATAATAATATTATGCATTCATCCATCAATGTCAGAGTAAGATGAGATTTTATTTTGAGTACACTAGATTAGATTTAGATTAGATTAGAGGAGTGAAATGAGGAATAATAATAATAATAATAATAATAATAATAATAATAGGTATAGGTATAGAGTACCTGAATATCCATGTCGGATTGAGAGCCTTCGGTTTCAGCCATAGGCTGGTGGATCATAATTCTGGCATTGGGGAGACTGAACCTTTTGCCTTTGGTTGCAGTGGCAAGAAGGAAGCCAGACATACTGGCAGCAAGGCCAACGCACACCGTGGAAACAGGAGCACGGATGTGTTTCATGGTATCGTAGATGGCCATGCCTAGTAGGTATTAGTATTAATTAACTGGAGGAATAAGTGAGCAAGTAGATGAGAAGAAGAAGAGATAGACAGAGAGTAGAGTAGATACATACCAGCGGTAACAGATCCTCCGGGAGAGTTGATATACATGACAATATCCTATATATTATATGATGTGTTGATTACATAGAATAGAAGAATGAACAATTGACATTGGAATTGACAATGGAATTGACACTGAAAAGAGGAAAAAGAAGCAATGAAAGAAAGCGCGCATGAGAGAGATGAACCTTGGCGGGATCGAGGGAGTCGAGGTAGAGCAGCTGAGAGACGATGAGATTGGCGACATTATCTTCCAAGGGCCCCCCCAGGCGAATGATGCGGTGCTGAAAGAGCTCGTCGATCACGCCCTGGAAGCGCTCGAAGACCATGGGAGGGGGCCCGCCACACCTGCTCACCACCAAATCACCCCTCCGACTCGGGGGAGGCCTCCTCAGTCTCAGATTTAGTGGAGGCCTAGGGTTTACCTGCCATTGCCTACTTTTGCTTTCGGAATGGGAATTCAAGTTGAAGATGAAGTTGAAACAAGGAGATTTGGCGAGAAGAGAGGAGCAGGAGGAGGTAGAGACTGACATGGCTGCCATCACAGTATCACACCCCAGGTCCCCAACCGATCGAATCAAACGGAATCGAACGGAGTCGAAGGGGAGAAGAGAAGAGAACGGCGGCTCTTTCTTTCTTATCCACTTAAAAGTCCTTGATTCCTTCCAAATGGAAATGGAAATGCTCTTTCGATCAAGCAAAGCAGGCCAGACCCGGCCCAATACAATGTATGTATTTCACTTCTCGTTCTTTCTTTCTATCTTTCTTTCTTTGTTTCTTTTCGGCCCAATATTGATATAATGTTGCTCCTCTCTTTTCGGCCCAACATCACATATTCACATTACATATTTACATATCTACATTACATGCAATGCAGGACAGCAGGACAGCAGGAGAGCCTGAGCCCTCTTTCTGCTCTGCGTTCTTCCCTTTCGTGCGATAGAAGCACAACAAGATATTCAATCAAAGAACGCATAAGTCTCATTTGAAGCTGAGAAGGATTATGAGGATTTATGAGGTTAGTTGTTTGGCTGCTCTCATGCTCTGTGCGTCTTAGAATAAAAATGGTAATGTGGGAATTAATTACGCAGCAGCGCAGCACAAGTACAAATCTTTTGTTATGACTTCTGATATATGTTTTAAATTTAGTTAAGCATGCAGCTGTCAGGACCCAATTTTAGGCAGTATTAAGTCAGGCCAAACCTGCAGTAGGATTTAGCAAATGAGATGAGATGAGGTGAGAATGTGAGATGAGATAAAATGGAATGGAAGGAGGAAACAAAGGATGGTGAATTGGTGATTGGTGGAGAGCAACACCCGCCAGCAAATTAAACGGTTGGAGTGCCATGCATCTCTGATTGTTTGACAATTGACATGAATAAATATCCCTCTCCATTCCTCCATTCCTCCCCCTCAGATTGTTTGACAATTTACATATGCTTCACCCGCCCCCGTCTCTCCATCTCTGGCTAATCTCCTCCTCCTCCTCCTCCTCGCCCCGACCGGCTGAAGAGACCCACGTATCGGCGCTCGATTGCTTGCTCGCGAGGATGAAGAGGTCCCTGTCCGTGCAGCTCGCGCTCTTGCTCCTCTCATATCAGCTCCTGTCCCCTGCTAGCGGCTCACAGGTCGCCTCCTTCTGCAGTCAGACCCACGACCCCAAGCTCTGCATTGCTTCCACGGAGCGCTTTGCCACAGCCTACCCAGGCGCCATCGATGCTGAGGCCTTGTTGAGGATGCACCTGGGGGCCCTCAGCAAGCGGTGCGTGTCCGCCAAGGAAAAGGCTCTGCGTATGGTGCGCGGGGCTGAGGGACCCACCACAGGGGCAGCCTTGAAGACCTGTGCCGACCTCTATGCCAACGCAGTGGACCTGATTGGCGTGTCGATGCGGGCACTGAATGCGAACGACTCGCAGACCCCGCAGATGGTGCAGATCATGCTTCAGGAGATCCGGCAATCGGCGCAGCAGTGCGATGCACAGTTCCAGCGACCAGGCGTCTCCAACCCCCTGGCTCACGTCAGTGGCTCCATCATCAAGATGACCATCAATGCCGATGATCTCAACAACTTTATGAACACCCCCGTTTCAGTTAACTGATCTTGACTGGACTGGAAAAGACTCGACTCGACTCGACTCGACTTGATTGATTCATCTCAGGCTCAATCCCATCTCATCTGCTCAATTGCTTACTGCATTTCCAAATCTGCCTGACAACTGGGATTTTCTTTATTCAAACCATATGCGCTATTTGGTTGGGCTTTCATTGTATGAATGAATTCCATGTGGAGATTATTCTTTTTGTTTTTGGCGTATATATATTTTGTTTGTTTTATTTAGTTACTTCTATTCTATCAAATATACAAATTAATTTATACAGTTGGACGCTTTGATTTTTGTATATATGCAACGTGCCATCAAAAAATAGTATATAACATTACCAGCATGTGCGTCTGTGCTTTCCATTTCCATGTGGCAATCTTTATTTGGATTTTGGAAGAAAAAGTTTCATAACATACAACTGTGAATGATGATTGTATATATATATTTATTTAAAGAATAAAGATACGATGCCCCCAGTCAACGCCCGATAGAGACTTAGCTAGCATCAAGGCAATTCAATCGATCTTGAAAGAAGGTTCGGATGGACTCGAGTGATCCTCCACACTATTGGAGGTAGATCAATCGAGGGAGATCACAAAGGAGGCTAAGGTATAATTCTTACATCACTACTACTTGATCTAAACATGAAAATGTCTTATCGTGATTGTACTTATGTATGTTTGAGTTTCTTGTGCATGAATTGCTAAGATAAAATTTTGAAATTGACTTAATCTTCTTGAGCACAGGTAGTAGATTCCTTCAATCAGAGCCGGGTTAGGCTCTACATTCTAGAATTGGTAGTAATTTGTGATGAATTGATATGTTTGTCTTGGATTGCTTATGAACCCGCTGGGCAAAGCAACACCTTTCACCAAGGCACAAGACCACTGGGACGAACTTCCGTTTTTGTTCGTAAGTGTTACATATTATATATATTATCTTATAATATATTATTTGTTATAAAATTGAATTGAAATATTATTTTTTATGAAATATTTTATTCAAATATTTCAAAACATAATGTGATTTTTTTATTATTTTATATATACTCTATTGTATTATAGTTTTTTTTTTAAAATAACATATCGTCGCATCCGCACTGTATCAAATACGATACCCGCACCTGCACCCGTGCAACATAGTATGAAACATATAATGATAATACATAATCCAACTACATATTGTAACTTAAACATCTCTTAACTTCCAAACATTAAATATGTAATGATCATAATACACTATTGTGCTTTCTGGTGTGAATTGTGCGCAAATAATTATCAAATGAAAAATGAGTTAGAGCTGCGGGCATTGGGTTATGTCGGATTCTTTACGGGAAAGCTCTCTACGGCGGTTTGCATTTGTACAAATTTCCAAACACGGCTCCTTCAGAGCTTTGTCAACAGCAGGAGATACAGCTGGCACCCCAAAATTGAACTACACGAAACAGAAAATAATAAAAGGTAATTTTGGCTTAAATACTGGTAATATAAATGGAACATTTCCATCATGACAGTAAAAGGCTCCTTGGTCTAAACCGTTATTCCTCTTTCTAACTCTGTAATTCAACGTAACACAGCATTATTACAAGAATTAGTTAGGGCTAGAAGAGGTTACTGGTTCATACTATCCAAAATTTGGCTACATGTATGTATGGACAAAAAGACTTGAGTATCAGTCAATGTTAGCCAAAATTCCACTCACACAGTTAACTATGCAAATAGAAAGAAAAAGAAAAAAGAAATTCAAGTTTGCCTAAATCCTGGAGACCTTCATATCAAGTACCGACTGGTACCGAGCTATAGATGGAGAAAGTAACATCTTCAAAATTAGTGAAATAAAATCATGATACCTGGCAGCTGTAGTCCTGGAAATTTGGTTCCATGTATAGTTCCACCCCCATGTAAGCTTTGAAGAATGTCTATTAAAGAAATAAATAAATGGGCTCTGTTAATGTACATCAAAGGCCAACCTTTATTATCCCAGAAAGTTCAAGCTACCTGATAAAAGCAACCTATGGTATGTACAAATCGTACCTGAGTTGGTATTTTGCATGTGTTGATACAAATGCCAATGCACTTGCTTTCCTCTAAGTATCTACATCTCTCTACAAACACCTAAAGACGTGAATAGCACCAAAATGTTTTATGCCTCAGCAAAATTACAAATGCACTTGGATTATACCCAACTACATCATAGAACATAAAATTAAAAATTCCACAATGTGCATTAGGTCCCTTAGTTTTTTAACTAACAGGTCCACTTTGGCAGGTACTTTTTTCAACAAATTTACTTTGTTTTCTTTTCACTATTTTCAGTTCTATTTTTGTTGGGGTGAGAGCAATGCGTGGAAGGGGGTTGGTGTGAAGGAGGGAGATGTACCCCACTAGGGCAGGAGTTGCCGTCAGCGAGTACAACCGAATTCACCGAACAAGGACCCATCAGCCACTTACATGAAAGTGCAGTCGCCCTAGCTGAAAACAACCAAAATAACTTCATACTCTTTTCGTTCGGAAATGTAACAGCCATTGGCGGAGCTTAGTGCAATCCAAGGGGGCAATGGTCCCCCTGAATTTCAGAAATGCACTAATTAAGTATTTAACTTTTAAGTTAAATTCCATTTAGATCATGAAATGGTCCCCTCTTTATTATTATTTTGTAACATACACCAACAAAATATAGAATTGGCCCCCCTTGAATTTAGAAATACACTAATTAGGTATTTAATTTTTAAGTAATATTCCATTTAGATCATGAAATAGCCCCTATTTTCTATTATATTCTTTACTTGGATTTGTCCCCTCTTAATTTCGGCTCAAGCTCCGCCACTGGTAACAACATAATTGATGCCCTTCCAAAACAACAAAAATAACATCCACCGCAGGATTGCTGAATAATACCCCCATTACTACAAGTTCCTTGAAGTAATCCAAAAATATGGCTAAGGTTCTTCCTACTTTGCTTGAAAGTAAATTTCAATTGGTATAAAACAAAACATTCAAAATACATGAAAACAATAACAACTCACTCACCAACCATCACTGAAGCCACTTTGCCATCAGCAAGTGGTGCTACAAGCATCTTAAAGAGAACAAGCAACCATGTGGGAAACAAGGATTTTAGCACTCTAACCTGTCATTTAAAAAAGTAAACAGTCAAACAATACTAGAAAGAATCATAATAAACAAGAAAAACTACTATTTTTGGCAGTAAAGTTTTCATATATAATTGTAAAATATGTGCGTATATATAGAGAAAACCCCACTCCATGCCCCTTATAATTGGAAAAAAAAAAAAAAAAGCACCTACATTAGTTCTGTCTCTAATAGGACGTTTGAAAGATATTCAGGACTTGGTAACGAGAGAGAGAGAGAGAGAGAGAGTACAGCAGATATCTGAGTCTCTTGGTTGGATTTGCCCTTCATGAGACGATTTGCAACTTCAATTAAACCATCGTATCCTGGTTTTTGAGAATCCCAAGCGAGCTCCTACAGTACAGCTTTTGATGGTGTCAGTCGGATAGAATTACTTTACATTTTTGGGTGGGTGGTAGACTGGTAGAGGTAGGGACTTGAATAAAATAAAACAAAATGGGGGCGTGGTAATAAACCTGAACCATCTTGGTCCGGAAGAAAGTGAGAAGAAGAGGGTCAAGCAAACCAGGCTTTGAGAATTCTGTTTCTGTTTCTGTTTCTGTTTCTGTTTCTGTTTCTTTGTGAGGTGGGTTGGGGTTGGGGTTGGGGTTGGGGTTGGGGCTGGAGGAGCAACGCCAGTAGAACAGCAACTTGGTGTGCTTGGTACTAGTGGTAGTAGAGAACTGGAGAGAAGCGCGGGAGGAGAAGCAGCAGCAGGGATGCAGAGCATTCACAGCACCTCCCAATCCCAATCCCAATCCCAATCCCAATCCCAATCCCATGTGCATCGCCATGACTTGATGACCCGCTTACCAGCACCACCCATAAAACAAAATAAAGGCCTTCCCTACTTTTTTTTTTATGACAATTTTTTCTATATGCCATTACAAAATCATGAAATTGGAGAATTCATGGTAGGTTTTATTTGGCTGATGTTTTGTTTTGTTGATGTTTTAATTGGAGAATCAATTTAGCTGATGTTTCAAATTTACTTGTAAAATTATTTTTGCTCTCAAAGTGCTTGGCCAACGGCCATGACGAGTTAGATCAATGCAATAACCCCTCACGATGTGAGTATATTAGTTTTGAGGCTTGATTAGAGCTCAATTGTTGCTAGAGAAGTATAGTTTAATTATGCAACAAAGTAAGAAAAATTTGCATGCAAGTTTGTATTTGGCATTCCAAGGACATTGAATACAACTTTGGTCGAAATTACCTGAGTCAATTAAGCATATAATCAAAACTTCAACAAGGGGCAAACAACCATAACAGCCATCAAAATAACTAGATCGAGCTGGTTTGGGCCTCCGTAGTTTGACTGTCGACAATAGTCGGATTGCAAGCCGGATCGGATTTTGGATCATCAGGCATTGACAACTTTCAATTCATTGGTCGGGTTTGGACCGAAACGGGTTAGTTTGATTATCAATATTGTTGTAATAATAATAATTATCATTATTATTATTATATTATCATTTATTATTATTATCATTATCATTATCATTATTATATTATTTATATTATTATTATTATTTATTATCATTATTATTGTCACTATAATTATTATTTTATTACCATTATTATCATCATCTTGGTACTATTATTATTTATTTTTAATTTTGTATTAGTATTATATTAATAATATATTAATTATTGTAATTTTCATTATTTTAATTGTTGTTTTTATTATTAAAATATAAATAAATTATTATATTATAATTACTATTATTATTATTATTATCA
The DNA here is from genome assembly GCA_964058865.1 of Eleocharis quinqueflora. Lineage (NCBI taxonomy): Eukaryota > Viridiplantae > Streptophyta > Magnoliopsida > Poales > Cyperaceae > Eleocharis > Eleocharis quinqueflora. Next base: position 13,388 of record CAXKVX010003347.1, read on the forward strand.
TCACAATTATCACTATTTATTATATTATGTTATATCATTATACTATTATTTACATTATTGTTGACAGAAGCGACAATTATATTTAAAAAAATCATATTATTATTTAATTATATTACTTTAATATTTTTGTAAAATAAAAATAATCTACTATTTTATTATTTCCACTATCACTATTCCAAATGTGCAATCAAACAATATTTTTGCTAATCTAGATAGCAAAAATAAACATTATTTTCATACTATTTAGAATAACAAAAAGTGACCACTATTTCAACCACTAATCTAGATAACACTATTTTTACACTAATCATAACATGATCCAAACGCACCCATCATGGAGGTGTGTTGTAAGCTTACGAGAAAATGAATAAAAAAAAAGAAAAAAAACCTATACAACATCAGCTTGCTCAAACAATATGACACTATGAGTATCCATTACGGAAAATCAGTGAATATCAACTTCAATTCCAGTACCAACCTTCTCTCCATCAATTGATAACTCTTCCCCAAACTTATCAATTATGAATTTATGATTCATCACATAAAATCCCGTCAACTTACATTACTGCAAAATCTGATACACATGTTCTGAGACTTGTAAAACTACCTCAAGTAGAACTACATAATATATATATATATATATATATATATATATTTTTTTTCATTTAAGAACAACATAGGCTGTTCCAGAGGAATTCTTTTGTATTTTCGATATCCTCCTAAGCACCTCTGTAAAAGCCTTCTTATCCTGCAACATACCAAAGGGAAACAACAATTACTGTAATTAAAAGGGGAGGTCTCAGGTTCAAACCTCGGTTAGGGCTATTTTCAAGGGGGGTTCAAGTTTATTTATGATTTCTTTGTGAGCGTGTGTGTTGTAAACCTACGGACAATGAATAAAAAAAATAATAAAAGGGAGGGAAAATGAAGAGCAGATTGATATAACAAATAACAATCCAAACTGAATGACAATATAGATAATCTGCTAGACTTTAAACAAGACAAAGACGATGTTTCCAATCATCTTTCGTATAGTAATCTTTTGATTTCTGGGCTCACCAAACTTCTAAGACAGATGAGATGAATACCACTAATTCCAAATATTTTAGCATGCCCCCCCTCCCCCCCTCAAAAATTGCAGTAAGTATCCTCATCTTATTAGATTTCTGTTCACCTTGCAATGACATGTCAAGATGCCCGAGTAAAATCTACTTATGGATCATGTCTGAGACAACAAATAGAGCACTCAAATAAAATTGCGAATTCTTGGGTAGGGTCATAAGAGTGGGATCTTTTTTTTAATGTTGAGGTGATAAAGAATTGTAACTTCGCCTATGTAGTTTTTTTTCTTTTACATAGCCTGAGGTGGGTTGTGATAGACTTGACAAGCCAATGTAAAATTCAGCCATTTTCATGGAAATGAAACCCAATTGGGTTTCATATTTAGCCTACCCAACTTATTTGGGACTAAAGGCTTTGCCGTTGGTAGTGAGGTGATAAACAATTGTCTTTATTTTACATAGGCAACGGAAATAGGCACGGTTGTAAGGGATTTTAGTTTAAAAAATATATTTAAGATAATCTGTTTCCCGTTTTTCATGTAAATCCTCATTTTTAAATGGGGCAAGAAGAGAGAAAAGTATTACATCTGAGTTCCTGAGGCGGGATCTGAATTGACCTACTAACTCCTGGGTGGTGATTGGTGCACTGGTGAGAAGAATCTTTCGAATCTCGTCTTCAGTAACTGGAGAAGCTGGCGCCGCAGAAGATGGCCCACCCTTTGGAACCAGAGTGGATCCTTTCTGAGCAGCTCCTGATTTAAAAGCAGGTGTGGGGATTTCTTCCTTGACAACCACCTTTTACATAATTTATTAAGAAAAAGGAATCAGAAAGGAGATGTTACCAAATTAAGGAAGAACGAAAATATTTGACGGTAAATCAACATGGAACATACAGGTCATAAATAGAGTAACAAAAGGATATATGTTTTTTTTTTTTCTAAGGTACAAATTCTTAGCATCAGGTATGTAATCATCAGTTAAAATGAAAATGTGACTTGGACCAGCAAAGGCAATAATAGAACTACCTAGCAAGACACAAAAAGTAATGGCCAATTACCCCATAACTGGATATATCTAAATTTTATCGACTATGAGGAACTTATACTAGTTAAATAAAAAGTTGTTAAATCGGTACTATCAAAATGTTATGATCTTTTGGTACAGAAGGGTCAGGACTTACAGGCTCAACTTTAGGCTTCTTAGAAGCAGCACCGCTAACAAGTTTAGAATCTTCATTTGTGGTTTTCCTCTTGCCCTTGTTGGATTTGGAGGATGCAGGTGTCCCCTTGCTTCCCTTGCCTGGTTTGATTTCTTCCTTATTAGATGGGTTCTTATCAACATCAGGTTCGTCTTTCATTGCTTCCTTTTTATTTGGTGCCAGCACAGGTGATGCCTCATCTTCTTGCTGAAATAAACAATAATACTAGCAATAAATATGAGAACTAATACTGAAGTAATTACAGAAACAGAATCTCCTCTTGTGGCAATATCTCATATGAATAAAAAGAAAGAGGAAAAAAAAGAAACCTCATCGTCATCGTCATCATCCTCAGCATCAGACTCGAGGCCAGCAGCTTTCCCGAGAAGCTTTTTCAGCTCCTTTCCTGACTTGCTCAGGCCCCCATTTTCTTCCCCCTCCTCTTCCTCCTCATCCTGTTACATTTCAATGGTATTTTTTACATATTAGAAAATATAAACAAAAAGTTTATCTCGTCATGTCTTGTACTCTTGTGCGATTAGAGATGGCAGTACCTGTTTAATTTCAGGTGGAGCTGGAATCTCAGGGGCCAGGAGATCCTCTCTCTCTTCAGGGTCGTTCCCCACAGCCTCGTCATCGTCAGTGAATATTTCTTCATGCTCCCAATCATCACCTAACAAGATAACCAAAATAATTACATATATTAATTAACAGTTAGTTACAATTAATAATGTAGCTTGTTGTGTTGCTGTGAACTGTACAATTGGATGGATGTGTTTTCATAATTAGAGAACACGTAATGAAGTTACCTTTTTCAATGTCATCGTCATCAAAATCTAATTCTCCCTTGCCGCCACCATCCTCATCGTCATCACCACCTCCGCTCTTCTTGGTGAGAGCGAGGCGGTCGCGCCTGGCAGCCTCCTCCTCCTCATCCTCTTCGCCCTTCTCGTCGTCCCCGTCCAGTCCATCTCCCTTCTTCCCCTTCTTGCCACGGGCCCCGGGCTCCGCAGGATCCTTGGGACCAGCAGCGGAGCCCTCCCCGGGCTTCTTGGCAGGGTCAGAAAGGGGGACACCGAAGGCAGCAGCGCCATTGGTGGCGGCCTTCATCATCCAGCGCTCGTAGCCGGTGGCGTTGCTGCGGCGCTTGTTCATCTTCTCCTCGGCCTCTTCGAGAGTGAGCATCTTGTACTGGGCGACCTTGGTGAAGTTGTACCAGGAGCCGGCGGGGTAGGCCTGGAACTCCCTGCCCTGGAGCATGAGGAGGTAGTAGGTGGCGGTGCGGGAGTGGGAGCCCTCGAGTTGGCCGTGGAACTGGTGCTGGCCGGTTTCGTCCTCCAAGACCCAGGGCTTGTTCTTGAGCCTCTCCTTCTGGGCCTGGGGCCCGTCCTTGTGGAGGGACCACTTGCTGTCGGAGCTGCGCTTGCGGGAGAAGGGAGGGATGCCCGAGACGAAGCGGCCGATGGAGAAGGACTTCTCATTAGACGCGGTGGCTGCTCGGACGTTGTACTCGCGGATGAGGGTGGTGATGAGGGCGGGGCAGAGGCGGCAGCGGTGGCGGTCGGCGGCCATGCGCTTGCCGCAGGAGAGGCAGAGGGTCATGTGCTTGCAGGGGGAGCCGTAGAGCTCCGACGAGTTGCCGCACACCTCGCACGACGACTTGAGCACCAGATCGCCGCGAGTGGCACCACTTGCGTGGGGCTGGGGCTGGGGCATCATCCCCATCCCCATCCCCATCCCCATCCCCATCGCCATGTTTGATTTTGCATTTGCGTTTGAGTTGGGGTTGTAGTTCATTTCTGCTTTCCTTTTTCTTTTCTAATTTTCTTAGATCGAGATTCGACGAACGAGGCGAAGAGGTCGAACGAGATTCGATCTCTTTCCAAAGGGAAGGGAAGAACTCAGAAGGGAACGGAAGGGGAAGGAGTACTAGATTTTGTTAGATACACCTGTTTCACAAGACTAGAATCAAGTGGACCCCGCAAGAAGCAGGCGGTGCATCCCAAATTCCGAATAATAAAGAAGGGAGACCGGGTCACATACTGCTAGCGAAAATAAAAAGGTGGGGTCCAGGTGCAGGGACAGATGAGAAGAGATTACGAGGACGAGAGACGAGAGACGAGAGAAGGAAGGTGTCTCGTCTCATCTCATCTGATATCTCATCGGTGGAATTGCGTCTCTAGAGATCGCCGATCGGGAGAGAGAGAGAGAGAGAGAGAGAGAGGGTTGAAGTGATCGATCGCCGACCAATTAATCAATCGATCAATCGATCAATCAATCGCGTTTTCAGATTGAAGAGAGGTTGCAGAGAAAATGTTGGAGAAGATCGGACTTCCGGCGAAGCCATCCATGCGAGGTGCAAATTGGGTTGTTGACGCCTCTCACTGTCAGGGCTGCGCCTCTCCCTTCTCCTTCATTAACAGAAAGGTTGCTACCTACCTGCCTACCTACCTACTTATTCTTCTCTTTTTAGGTTCTCACTTCCAGTATTCACATTCCCTGCTTGCACTTTGTTGTAACAGCATCACTGCCGCAGATGTGGTGGCATCTTCTGTGGCAACTGCACTTCCCAGCGAATGGTTTTACGCGGACAAGGCGACTCCCCTGTACGCATTTGCGACCCTTGTAAGAAGCTCGAGGAGGCCGCTCGCTATGAATTGAGGCATGGTCGCACCATCAAACCTCATAAAGGTTGCTACTACCCTTTCTCTAGTGCTTCTGCTTTTGCTTTTGCTTTTCTGGTACCAACATCAGTGTACAACATCAAATAATAAACAGCACGAATAATTTCTTTTTGGACAGATAAAATAGTATCTACTGAAACGAACTTGATAGCATATTTCTTGGTTAAACAGGCAACATTAAAGCTGGCCCCAGTGAAGAAGACGATCTTCTTGCACCGCTCCTTGGGGCCCAGAAACCCTCCCAAATGACCGCTTCTCTTCTCGGAACCTCATCTTCTTCCTCAAGCTCAAAGGACCCATCTCTAAATGAAGAAAACATAATCATTCGAAGCTTATCGGCAGATATTTCCCAGAGTGTCTCTGCAGATGTCACCCCAGACCAACTACGCCAGAAGGCCATCGAGGAAAAGAAAATGCACCGACTTCTCAAGTCTCAAGGAAAGCCTGATCAGGCCCTCCAGGCTTTTAAAAGAGGACGGGAGCTGGAAAGACAAGCTGATGCTTTGGAAGCCATGCTTAGGAAAAACCGTAAAACAGCTGCCGGTAAGGTGAAAACTGCAGAGAGTTTGACTAAAAAGAAAGACAATAAAAAAGATGATCTGGCATCCGAGCTGAGGGATCTGGGCTGGACAGAAGACGATATCCAAGCTGATGCGATACCGAAAACTTTGACAGTTGAAGGTGAATTGTCCCAAATTTTAGGGGAAGTTGCAAAAAAGCCTTCATCAGAAGGGAAGAAAAGAGGGGTCGATAATTCTCAGGTAATTGCTATGAAAAAACATGCTTTGTTGTTGAAGAAGGATGGCAAATTAAGCGAGGCTAAGGAGGAACTTAAGAAGGCTAAAATTTTAGAGAAAGAATTGGAAGAGCGTGCAATTTTGGGGGAATCTGATGATTCTGAGGATGAATTGGTTGAATTGATACGTGGTTTAGACGGTCATGATAAAACTAATGATGGTTTTGACCTTAAGTTAAATTTAAATGCCCCTATCGAGTTGCCGCCCATGGGCTTGGACATAGAGAAACTTTTATCTGGAGATTTGGAGCAGCTTGGGGATTTTGAGGTCACAAGTGAAGATTTGCACGATCCAGATTTGAATTCAGTTTTGAAATCTTTTGGTTGGGATGAAGAGGTGGAAGTCAGAAACTTGGATGGAGCTGACTCTTTGGTTATGCCGGATAAAGATCATTTGTCTGAGAAATCAGTAAAAGACCAGGTGTACACACTTAAAAAGGAGGCTGTAGTACAAAAGAAAGCTGGTAACCTGTCAGAAGCCATGACACTGCTTAAGAAAGCCAAATTGCTTGAAAAAGATTTACAGGAGGTTGGATTTAAAGAAAGCTCACCCGAAATCAAAGAGAGAAATTCACAACCAAATACGGGTGCAAACATAAGCACCTTAGGTGGCAGACCGGGTTTGAGAAATAAGCTCGCTATCCAGAGGGAATTACTGGCTGTGAAAAAGCAGGCGCTCGCTTTGAGGAGAGAAGGTAAAATTGAAGAATCAGACAGAGAATTGGAGAGAGGAAAGCTTCTAGAGAAGGAACTAGAAGAGGCAGATAACAGATTGAAATCACCAGCCAATATGAAACCAATAACAGAAAATAGAAATCCTTTGGAAATGGGGGACGAAACGGAGGAGGCTGAGGTGACAGAGTCTGACATGCAGGACCCAGGTCTACTGTCAGTCTTGCAGAACTTTGGTTGGGATGAGAATGCGGATTCTGTCACAGCAGCATCTGACAATTTTGTGAAGCAGCCCCCAAGAAAAAATAAATTGGAGATTCAAAGAGAACTGTTGGCATTGAAAAAACGTGCCCTTGCTCTTAGAAGAGAGGGTAAAGTTGAAGAGTCGCAAAGAGAATTGGAGAGTGCAAAACTTCTAGAGAAAGAGTTGGATGATTTAAACACCAGTGCAGTTGAATCAAAAGGACCTCGGCAACCCGAAATCCCAATCCCTTATGAAAATTCCATGAAATTACTGGAAGAACCAGAAGAAACCGAAGTGACAGAAACTGACATGCGGGACCCAGCTCTGATGTCAGACTTGAGGAACTTGGGATGGGATGAAGATAGCGGTGCTGATGTGGCATCACCACCCATTTTGCAAGAGAAAACTCTGCAACAGGAGATTGGGAACTTCCCAAATAAACCTGCAAGTGCAGTTCAGTCTGGTTTTGGCGACAGCGAGGCCAGAACCGAAGCAAAAGTGACTGAGACTGACAAGCAGGACCCAGAAGCTTCTGCTTCTTTAAAAACAATGGGTTTGAATGTGAGTGAAGATGCAGGTGGAGAGCCATACAATTCAGTGCCACATAGGAAGGTGAGGAAGAGTAAAGGAGAAATACAGAGGGAGCTTTTGGTACTGAAGAGAAAGGCTCTTCAGTTGAGACGGCAAGGGAGAGAAGAAGAAGCTGAGTCAGAACTGGAGAAGGCTAAGGAGTTGGAGAATCAGCTTGCTGAGCTGGAGTCCCATTGTGTACCGGCCAGTGGACAACTCTTAATGCCCCAGCCAGCTATGGAATCTGCATCAAGTGCAACTCGAGTAACGGAAAAGCCTATCCAAGTAACCAAAGCCGAAGCTCCATTACTCGATACCCACCTTGCGGAAAAAGCAATACCTGTTAGCCAGATCAACGAGGGTCTGCACCTGCCAGATCAAAATGGTCCCAAAGATGAGATATTAATACATAAAAGAAAAGCCGTAGCCTTAAAGAGAGAAGGAAAAATAAGTGAAGCCAAAGAGGAATTCAGACAAGCAAAGCTCTTAGAGAGAAGACTAGAAGCATCTAGTCAAACTACCCATGTGACTGCTACTACAGAACCGGGAGTTGCACCGGAGTCTAAACCGGGAGTTGCCCCAAAGTCTAAACCGGGAGTTGCACCAGAGTCTAAACCGGTACCAACCCACAAATCTATTCCAACCCGTGATCGGGTTAAGATCCAGCAGGAATCTCTCTCGCACAAAAGAAATGCTCTCAAGCTTAGAAGGGAGGGAAGAGTTGCAGAGGCAGAGGCTGAGTTTGACATTGCCAAATCACTGGAAGCACAGTTGGATGATTCAACCGGAGAGGATGTTTCCTCAACCAGTGATGTGGCAGTGGAGGATTTCCTTGATCCACAGCTGATGTCAGCGCTAAGGTCGATTGGTTGGGGGGAGTCGGATCTTGGTACAGTCAAGCAAGAACCTCAAAAACAAGTAGTGGAGGAGAGAGAAACTAGGGCTTCTGTTCATAGAGATGATGAGAGGTTAAAAATGGAAGGAGAGATTAAGAGAGAGAAAATAAAAGCGTTTGATCTGAAAAAAGCAGGTAAGGGAAAGGAGGCATTGGAGGTGCTTCGCAATGCAAAATTAATGGAGAAGAAGCTTGCTTCCATTAATTAAGATTAAGAAAGAGGTCAATGCAAAATCGGAAACATTACGACAAAACTTTTTCTGAATAAACCGAGAAAATGGATTTATAGGAGATCGTTTTCAAATTTTATTTTTAGTTGGATCATGTATTACATGAATAGAATTGGATATGTAATTATTGCTGTTGCATGATTTTTTAGTGTGATGCAAGCAAACCTACGAACTTGAACTTTTGGGTGTAATGCATTTTTTATCTGCAGGGTTCTTTAAGTTGAGCGTGGTGAATTTTTTTTTTTTTTTTTTGAGAAAAAGTGGGAATACCTACCGGTTTCATTGAAATCAAATTCTATTACAATCTAAAAGTTCTTATAATATCATCTAAGTCTTTTATACTCCTCAATAACCTATCACAAAAACGGTGACTGTTCTTCTGAATATGATAAACATTTAGTTGTTTTGCCATTGGGAAATTGACGCAACATGCATGTATGCTATTACACTCGATCGGATGGAAGATTCTAAATCCCCATGTAAGAAAGCATTCCTATTTTGCGTGAACAAGAAATGGAAAAACTTGAACGCGACGAGAGAGCGATGGATATCAAAACTTAATTCCCCTCACAACGCGTCTCCGTAAAATCAATCAATCCTTCCATAACGGGCAACAAATCTATTCTGATATCATGCATGTTCTTTATATACACAGTGTGCCACTTGAGGAATTATGAATTTTCTTTCTCCTTCATCTCTTGAGTTGCAACTCCCATGGAGCTGCAAGCAAGTCCATCTGCAAGCAGCTTTTTGGTTGCATTTCTCTTCCTTTTGTCGCTCCACCATTCGCAGCTTGAAGCATACAATATCAGTAAGCACATCTACGTGACCGCAAGCTCAAAGAGCAACAACACTTTCCAGAGCATCCAATCAGCAATCAGCTCGATCCCTGATGGCAATTCGCAGTGGGTTCGTATTCATGTCCAGAAAGGTGTATACAGGTACATAGCCCAACATCTATCAACTCAATAAGCCGGTCTTTGCATTTTTCATGACAAAGAAACAAATTTTCCTTACCTTCACAAGCTTAAGGCTTTTGTTCCCTTTCCATAAATAAATGCTCTTCTTCTATTGTTGCTTTTGTATAATCTCGATTTCACATACAAAAAATCTTTTAAATTATAACATCAATTTCCAATTTTTTTTAAATTCAAATATTATTGAATGGTTTAAATTATATATTCTGGAGACCGAATTCTTTATTCACATCTTCAAATGACTGGAGACCGAATTCTTTATTCTCTAAAGAAAAATACGACTGCACAACTCGAACTTTGTTGTAATATCTACCCAGTAACCAATCGAACATTACTCACATGCTGGTACCGTGGTTCAGGATATTAAAGACTTGATGAAAAAGTTCCTCTCTGTGTCTCTGTATGCTTTAATAGTATGAAAGCAAAATATTTTTGCACATGGCTGTGCTTCTTTAGCTATTTTTTCTTATAACAATTTACGTTGGGATGATCATTTTCCTATTAGTGTTCAACAATTAGTTAATTTGCTGGAATACCGACCTGATGAATAAATACCGGAAAATTTATATACTACTATGCTTTTCCCTTTTGATAAATTTGATGCAGAGAAAAGGTTAGCATACCAGCAAGTAAAGAGTACATAATGATAGAGGGAGAGGGATCAGAGCAAACATGGATTGAATGGGGAGATCATGTGAGTGATGGTCAGCATACAACGGCTAGCAGCACGACATTCTCCTGTTACACTTCCAATTTCATGGCACGGGACATCTCCTTCAAGGTTTCCTTTTTGCTTCTTCATCTTAATTAAGTTGTGGCAAATCAATATTTTCACATACTTGGACCAACCAAAATTAAGAATTACATAAACATTGCAGATGCTAAATTGAAACAAGGAAAATATTTTATTCCATAATTGTTCAGTCCCATGTTAAAGAGAATCATAGGAGCCTAAGTTTTTATTTCATTTTATGGCAAGATGAGGACTGGTGTATATTTCTACCTTGTAGAAAAGAAGATGTTATTTTAACTTACTGAACAAATTTTGGTAGAATACATTTAACGGAGGTCGATTGATGTCACAAGCTGTGGCAGCCTTAGTGGCGGGGGACAAGTCGGCCTTTTACAGGTGTGGTTTTGTTGGTATACAAGACACATTGTGTGATCTAACAGGGAGGCACTATTACCAAGATTGCTATATTGAAGGCACCCTCGATTTCATTTTTGGTCAAGGCCAATCCATCTTTGAGGTGCTGTACATTTTTGCTATTGTGTTATATTGATAGAGAGTTAGAGACCTTAATTTGTGTGATAAACATCAATGTGCATCATAATAGTGAATGGTAATAGCAGTAATGCAAATGAATACTGAAATAATTTATTATTTATTTGATGAAATACGTACAGAGATGCAGAATATCAACTGCAAGCGGCGTGACAGGGGCGGGGTACATAACAGCACAAGGAAGGGACAACAAGGAGGAGTGGAGCGGGTTCGTGTTCAAGTCGTGCAACATAACGGGTTCGTCAGAGACGTACCTGGGCAGAGCTTGGCGGCCTTATGCACGTGTCATATTTTATGACACCTACATGAGTGATATCATCACGCCTCTTGGATGGGATGCGTGGGAGTTTGATGGGTACGATCATTTAATTAACCAAGTTAGTTGTGTCATGAAAATGAGAATAAGAATAACAATTGTGCAGTATACATAACATACAAGCATGTACTGAATTCAGATGGAAAACAACGTTCGTGGAGGCAAAGTGCAGAGGAGAAGGGGCAGAGAGAAGAGGCAGAGTGAAGTGGATGAAAACACTCAGCGCCAAGGAGCTCAGGCACTACACCTCCCTCAGATACATCAATCGAGACCGATGGATCCACGCGCAGCCAATCTATGCTAGCTAGCTAATCTTTCTTTCTTTCTTTCTATTTGTTTTCTTTCATTCCATCACAGGTCAATTGTAAGTTAGAACGGTGTAGGACCGGAGTTGCTATATTATACTGTGTTGCGTTCTCCAAGATTTTATGCTCTTCGTTGCTGTATCTGCAGCATTTCTTTCAATAAAAGATGGTAATTATGATGATGACACTATGACAGCAAGCATAAAATTGTGTATGTAATCAAATCAACATTTCCCTGATAGTCTCAATATTACAAGACACTTTGAAACCCAAAATTAAGGAAATCTGCTAACCTCAACACAACCATGAGGCGGGATGATATAACAAAACACACAAAGAAGAGATGATAAGAAATTAAAGTGACAGGGTAGTAACTCTAATGGAACCCCATACGCACGACGACCTCGGACTCGACTCGTGCACAATTTATGCAGCAGGTTACAAAAAGCAGGTTCTTCTTCTGTTGGAAAAGAAAATGAGGGGGTAGGGTGGAGGGTGGAGGGGTCTCTTCAAATTTTCATGTTCACTTGGTGTAGAGAACATCCTCCCAGGGGTGGCGGTAGAGGGGCTGCTTTAGGCGCTTCTGGTCAAAGGTGTGGCCAATGAAGCCGATGGAGCGGGCAAGCACAAAGAGGCCGTTGAGGTAGCCAATGTTGACAATGTCGTCAATCTCGGCCTTGGTGAACATGCCCGAGCCTGCCAGCAGGTCCAGGAATAGGGACCCGATGGCACCGTCAACATTTAACACCAGGTTGTTGGCCTTGGAGAGAGTGTACGTCTCCACCTGCACAGCGTATTCCATGTACTTGACGGACGGGAAGTGTGTGTGCGCGTACTTCTGAAGCAGCTGCACACGCTTGTCCCTGTTGTCCCGGCTCTTAATCCTGTGCCCGATCCCCGATCCCCGGCACCCTGATCCCCTTCTTCTTCATCCCTTCCACAAACTCATAAGGCGTCAGCCCCTGGTCAAGGTTACGTTCATCATTCAACTCTTTCAGTATACTTTAACTATTTATTTATGAAGGCCAAACCAAATAAGAAAAAGAAAAGCCTCACTCACCCTGTCGCAAGCATCTTTGAAGTATCTAGCAGCATCATCAATGGCACCACCGAATCTCGGACCAATGGTCAGCAACCCTACATCGAGACAACCACTCCATGTTTAGTCAGCCATATTTTGATACCATGCGTACCAGTACCTTATCAGTAACAGTTAGGGTACTGGTACAGAGTTGATCTTACTTGCTATGGATCTTGTTCTACCAGTCACACTGATACTTTTACAAAGAATAAAATGGTAGAAGGAGATGTGCAGAACTAAAAGATACGTACCTGAGACCAAGCTGGAGACTAGGTCTTTCCCTGCCCTGGCAGTCACGATTGTATTGTGAGCACCCGAGACACAGGGGCCATGGTCCGCACAAAGCATTATACATATCTGTTGATCATTTATTCGAGTTACTTAGCAACTTGTAGTTTGTTCTTTTTATTATAAAAAAGAAAAAGGAAAATACAACTCCAAACAAATTTTGACATCTGAGCATGTTTGAAAGTGAAACTCGCCAATTGCACATTCAGTGTTATATTCATAATAAAATAATACATTTGAAGAAATGTCAAGTCCTGGACATTTAAGTTCAGAATGATTATGGGAATTGAAATACAAATTTTCTCTTCCTATCTATCTTTCATATAGCATTTTTTTGCTTTTGATATTCTTTTAACTTTTTGGCAAGACTTCCAAATTGTTCATGACAACGAAAATGACATGGTTTTTTTCAATTTTATATTTTTTCAATCTACTCAACAATGAAATAACAGTCATCTAACCATTTCATAATGCAATGTTGGCTAGTAGAAACATGATTGACTGCTACAGTTAATTGAAATTAACATTAAGAGGGAACAACAAGCCTACCTCAATGAATTGAGTGCAATAGTGGGGTAGGCTACGCTTGAACCATAGAAGGGAGATGACATCACCAACACCATAACCCTTTTCGATGATGGTTGACATTTGTACACCTGCATAGGATGGCTCCTCGCCTACACAAGTTACAAACGATACGACGTAAGTTACTTCCGCATCTCGCCGATTAGAAGAACACATTGCATTGCCTCAATTAATTCTCCCTAGTGCAAGAGCTAACCAACAATCTTTATTTGTACATTTACACAAATATTCCAAAATATTAAGGAGAAAAACATATGAAAGGGAGTCCTTAGTGTACACAGTTTTGGTTGAGCAAGTGCATGATAGTCAGGTTACAGAATAAGTGAATAATCTAACCTCTATCATCAGAAATGGTGGAGATGATATGTGTGGGGGCCCGCACCTTTCCGCTCTTAATCGCAATGTTCAGATCCTCAGGAATTGGAGGTGGTGTAACCTCAGTTGCTGGATCAATATTCCCTTCTTCAACCTTTACCAAAACCAAGTTTTCAATCCAGTTCAGGGATATTTACCCAATTGGCAATTTTGATTAAATGGAATGACAAGACAATGACTTACGAGCTTTTGGAAGGTCTCTTTGATGGCAACCTCAAAGGCTTCATACGAATCAGGGAACACAGCTCCGGCCTCTCTCAAGGCTTGGTTTTTACCCTGTGCTGACTCCATGTCACCACCACTCTTGGCACCCTGTTTCATTTCAAATATGGCTTAGAAAGGATAGTCATAATAGAAATAAAGGAAAAGAAAGCAAAATCCACACAGGATTATTGCAATTATCGAAATCCAATTTTCCTTCGTCAATTACTCTTTGACAAAGCCTATGGAGGAAAATTACTCTTCGAAAAGAAAGCATCAGGGACAATGGCGCCGTAACCAAAATGCAGATTTGCCTATGGTTTGGTTTATGAAAAATGATTGAATGTATTGCAGCAATCCTTTTATGATGGACAATGCCTATGAAGGAAAATGCATGGAAAAAAACTTATTTTTTTCACAATAGTAGATGAGGTGGATTTTTTTTTTTTTTTTTGCAAACCTTGAAATTTAGGTATTTCTGCAAATTGCAGATACTTCAGGATTCTTTTGACCAAAGTCAAAAGGAGAAGAGGATAATTAAAGAACTATAAGTAACAACTCACAGCGTGGCCAAATTGCACTTCAGATTTGAAGAGGCGTGCACATGTACCACTGACCCATGCGACAACAGGTTTGTTCACCTTCCCTTCTTTCAATGCCTCAACTAGGGAATACTCATCCCTACCACCGAGTTCACCAAGCACAACAATCATTTTTACCTAGAAACAAAGAAATCAATGTGATATTAATTAAAGAATCAGGTTCGACCAACATGCCATAGTTACACTATTGATATGACAGCATATATGCAACAAGTACTGTATATGTTCTGGAAAACACTGTGTTACTTACGCATGTTAATTTAAATTAAAAAGAAGAGATAACTATTGGATAGTGACTTCAAGATTTGATTAAATTTTCAGTAAGCACAGAGATAGAATTACCTGAGGGATGTTGTTGAAACGAAGCACATGATCAGAGAGAGTGGAGCCCGGGAAAACATCTCCACCAATAGCAATTCCTGCATATGTTGAGGCTCTCATTATTAACCAAACACAAGTTAGAAAAAAGGACTGCATTCCTTTCCTATCATACACTTTGTGGTATGGGTTCAGGTTTTTAATGTTACCTTCATAAATTCCATCAGTCACACGTGCAATGGTGTTGTACATCTCATTTGACATGCCACCCTGCCATTAAAAAACACCATTACAAATCTAATGATAACAAACAAACAAACAGTGGACAAGCCAAATAATATTTTATTATGATCCTTGTACTAATTCAAAGTATTTCGCATCAGCAAGTTTCTTGATATAGAAAATTTACTGTTGTAAATCATTCTTTTTTCTGACAAGGAGCTTTAGATGTAGGTTTACAGTGCCATATAAAAAAACGAGAGCATGCCAATTGCAAACTACGTACTAGAATTAATAAACAGGTTTTGGATTCTATTTAGTATAAAATACCGATTTGGAGACAAATCCGACAGATCCAGGCCGGTAAAGCTTGCAGGCAATAATATTGTCAATGGTTCCAGCAGTGTCACCAATCTTGAAAGCACCAGCTTGGATCCCTCCAACTGTTGCCGGACCAATAATGACCTGTTCTTACCAAACAAAAAAATTCCATTACAGCTTGTCTTTAGATAGAAGCTCCATGTTGGTTATAAGTCTATTTGGGAATCTAAGTGCAGACAAATCAGTAACACAGATATAGGATAAAGAAAAGGAGTATCCCACTATATTTACAGATCTTATTACCTTGTTGTTGGACTTGGCACAGGCAATGAGCTGTTTTGTGTCTGATTCAGGAACACCCTCGGCAATAATAGCCACCACTCTGATCGTGGGCTGTTTCAAAGCAGACATAGAAGAGGTTGCCGCGCTGCAGATTCATAATAAAAAAGAAGAAGAAAAAGTTAAAGGGATGTGAAATGAGGTGGTAAAAAATGAACTTCATAGCTTATGTGCTAGCTGTGAAAGTAGGCAACTTTGGAAATGTGTGTCAAGCCGCAGATAGCAATACTTTTTTTTTCCAACAAATTACTAACCTTCTAAAAGAGGCAAAATTGACGAAAACATCAGCAGTGGGATGTGCAGCACAAGCAGCTTCAATGCTACAGGTAAGAATATAAAATAGAAAATGTTTCAGGAAGAAGCACAAGATTGAAGGTTGTTTACTTGGATTATGGTAGCATGACGCTATATTTTACGAAAGCCCCATTATGTTGACAAACATTCGATTACTTGCACTCTTTAAAGTAGCAATACCTAGAGTGTACAGGAATGGCAATTTCCTCCTGACCGAAGAAAAGCTTCTGAAATCCCTGAGACCCAGGATTTATGATTCCAGCAACTGAAGGTGTTTCTCTACCTGTAAACACACAAAAACGAAGGAGAACTTATGAGAAACAAAAGAAAGGCTTTGCTTGAGGAGGATTATTGCAATTTGAGGTGGGCTTTGATAGGAATGGCAGCCAATTGATGGTAAGAAGTTTAAAAAGAAGGATGACAGGTAGCACTTACCAGAGAGAAAGTCAAAGTCAAGCATGCGCTGGATGGGGAGGTGCTTGTAGTTGTAGAACAAAGCCTGTGTTGTGTTGGAGAAAGTATTGGCAGTTGCCATGGCTCAGCGCTGTCTGTAGTCTATACACAAGAAAAAGAAGAAGAAGATAGACCGAAATAGATGCAGACCAAGTGCTCGACGAAATGAAATGGAATGGAGCAACTGACCTTGTTGATAGATCAGAGTCGGAGTCGGAGTCGGAGAGGAAGGGAAGGGAAGAGGAGGGATCAGGCACCTCAGCAATTGAATCGTATTTGTTTATGCGACATAAAATTGATCTTCTTTTCTTTTCTTTTTCTTTTCTTTTCTTTTATTTTCTATGTGCAAGTGCAACCAGCTTACCAACCTACCAGCCCACCAAGCAATTAATATATGATTACATCAAGAATCAGTCTTGAGCTCTTACATTTTTGTAGTGATCGATGAGATCATGAAAGATATACAAGAAGATATCCTTTGATGCATGCTCTTTGTGAACGATGTAATCCTAATTGACGAAATATATGATTGGTTAGAAAATTAGAGTCGTGGAGGAAGACTTTAGCATCAAAAAAATTTAGACGTAGTAGGTCTAAGACCGAGTATATGAAGTGCGAGTTCAGTGACGTTTGATCAGAAGATGGAGATCTCATTTCAGATGGACAAGTAGTGCCTAGAAGAAAGATCTTACGATATTTGAGATCGATGCTACAGAGTGATGGCGAGATTGATAAAGATGTTAGACATAGAATAAGAGCGAATTAGATAAAATAGTGACAAGCATCTGGCATCCTATGCGACAAAAATGTCCCACAAATGTTGAAAAATAACTTTTATATGATGGCGATCAGACCTGCAATGTTGTTTGGAGCAAAATGTTAGGCTACTAAAGGACAACACATACAAAAGACGAGCTTGAAGAGATGTGTATGTTATAGTGAATATATGGGCATACCAGAAGGAAGCACATTAGAAATGACGATATACGTGACAAGGTCGGAATTGCACCGATTGAAGAGAAACTTTTTCAACATCATTTGAGATGATATTAGCATATCTAGCAGAGGCTTTCTGATGCACCGATACGTAATGGGCATACAAGAAGGGATCGCATTAGAAATGACGATATACGTGACAGTGTCGGAGTTGCACCGATTGAAGAGAAACTTGTTCAATATCATTTGAGATGGTATTAACATATCTAGCAGAGACCTTTTGATGCATCTAGAGTTGTGACGAAGGGTCGGGTCGGGTCGGGCACGGGTCGACCCGGACGGGTTCAAGGGTCCGACGGGTCACGGGTCCCCGGGTCCCCGGGTCTCAAGGGTCTCACGGGTCGGGTTTGCACGGGTCCAAAGTCCGAAAGGGCAACCCGACCCGTGATAGACCCCCACGGGTCTCGCGGGCACGGGTCGGGTCAGGTCGGGGCAAGGGTCGGGTCGGGCACAGGTCACGAGTTTGTGGGGGGCGGGTCCGACCCGGAGGGATTTTCAAATTTTTTTTTTAATTTTAAAGTTTGTAAATGGTAAATGCCTCTAAAAAATCCGGAAAAATCCCAAAAAAATAAAAAAAAATGAACGAAAATTCAGAAAAAATTTTGTAATATTTTAAAAATATATATTTTATAATTATATCATTTTTATTTATGATATTTCTCAAAATAAAAAATATTCATATAATGTTCAAAAAAACTCTAAATTCTCAATAAATTCGAAAAAATGTTAAAAAATTTAAAAAAATGCACAAAAATTCAGAAAAAAATTTGTAATATTTTGAAAAATATATTTTATAATTATATCATTTTTATTTATGATCTTTCTTAAAATAAAAAATATTCATATAATGTTCAAAAAAACCTCTAAATTCTCAATAAATTCGAAAAAATGTTAAAAAAATAAAAAAAATGCACAAAAATTCAGAAAAAAATTGTAATATTTTGAAAAATATATTTTATAATTATATCATTTTTAAAATTTACCCTCCTCCTTTATTCCGGGCTTGGGACCGGCTATGTGAATAAGACAACATAGGCGGAGTTCTAACTTTTTTTTTTGTTAGTATCATTGGAAAAAATTGTTGTAAAAAAGAAAAATATAATTACAATTACAATTAAAAACTTACTACATTGCACGCATGAATTCATTATTCAGATACCACAATTCGTCGTCGTCAATGCACAATGGATCATCAGAATCGTCGCCGGCGACAGGACTTCTTAGCATAGTACTACTTTCTTGAGTTTCGACTTCTTGAAAATTAGGATCATGTTGATTACGCTCTTCGGCATCAATCCAATCTTTCAAGCACACAAGTTGCTCGAACCGTGTTGTACCCAATTTGGTGCGTTTGTCGGTCAAAATTCTACCAGCGGAACTGAAACATGACTCGGATGGTACAGTTGACACGTGCATTGCATAAACGTCGCGAGCCATCGCTGCCAAAACTGGATATGCGCCAGAATGTCGCTTCCACCAATCTAGGATGTCGATGTCATCGTCTTCAAAACTTCTCAAACAGTAACTCAACAGTTCGTTAGTGTTTAGCATTTGAGGTTCATCCTCCCTTAGCTCGCTAAGCAAGCCTAAAGAACTGGTCCTTCTATTTGTGATTAAAAAAAGTTATTGAGTGTTAAAAAATTACTAAATAAATTGAGTCTTCAAATATTACTAAATATATTGCATTCATACCTTTGTGGTTGAGTTGGCGCAGAAGCCATCCTTGAGACATGTCGAGCATTGTAAATGTCGAACATCCCGTCGAATAAAGTAGTCACTTCGGCTTCCACCGTATGATATGGTAACTTCAGATTCTGGTTGTACTTCTGAATCAATCTTGTTGTGTACTTCTTTTTGAAGGCCGGATGCAGACAGTTCGCTATAATAGTGATAGGAGGTACTTCTTCCCAATACTTGAGAAACTTCTCTCTCATTGCCTCAACGATTGGAGTCAAATTATGGTCTAGCCCTTCTATATCTTCAAGCTGACGATAGACCTTAGAGAATTAGAAGAAAAAAAATATAAGAGAATAAGAGATGGATAAAGAAAGAGGATGATTGTTTCAAACATAAATATAGATTACGTACCTTGGTGATGCAATATAGATGGTGAAGTAACTCGTGTACAGATGGTGTATACGAGCATGAAAGTTTGACGGTTGCTTTGAAAAAAACTTGTAGAAAGTTTGTCAATTTCTCCAATTGGTTCCATTCTCCCTCGTTCATCATCAGTTGTATCCCCTCGGTTGAGTTCCGCAACATTTCATTTATTGCGTTCTTGTATGGTAAACAATGATGAAACAATCTATACGTGGAGTTCCAACGGGTATCGACATCCCATGGAACTATCAAATTACTCAAGCCCAAGCGTGAACACAATGCATGAAAATTTTGTTTTCTAACATTATTTGAAAAAATGTGATGAAGACCATCTTTGAATTTAAAAATTAAATTTTTAATACCTTCAGTTTTAATACCTGCTTTAACGGTGAGATTTAAAATATGACATGCACATTTTTGATGAAATAATTTCTCATTCATTATGGGATTTAATGCACTTAAAAATAATCAATAGATTTCATATTGTTGTTAGCATTGTCAAAAGAAATTGAAAAAATCTTGTTTTCTAAATCTCTTTTTAAATTAAATTCATGCAAAACATTAATTATGGCTTGGTAAATAACGTGTGCATTGTGCGAAAAATCAAGATTACGGAAACATAAAACTCGTTTCTGCAAAATCTAATTGTCATCAATATAATGTGCAGTAATACAAAAATACCCTAAACCACCCTTACTTGCGGACCAACAGTCAGATGTGATAGATACATTATAGTTGGCATAACCAAAAATGGCTAACAATTCATTTTTCCGTTCTAAATATTGTTTCTTGACTTCGGCCACTATTTTGCGGTGGTGAAATGGCTTGTACATTACTTGACCAGCGCCTTTTATTATTAATCTAGCAAAACTAGAACAACAACCCATACTAATTGGTTTTTCTTTATGGGCAATATACCTAGCAACTTCACTTAACATGCGCTTTTCATCATACTTGGCCAAGGTCCTCGTACTGCCGTCAGGGTTAATAGTACTTTGGACTAACCGTTGGTCAGGTTGTTTTTGTGGTTCGTCGCTATTTTCTTCATGTCCTTCAACATGTTTTTTAAAAAATTTCATACCGCTAGACTTTTTGTAATAGAAAAAACCTTTACAATTTTTTACCTTGCACCTCAAAGTCAAAACAGTTCCGTCAGCATCATGAGTTGTTTCATAGAAATGCCACCATGGTGCATCATATTTAGGCGCGATCGTTTTTCTCTTTTTTTTGCCTCGGATCCACTTCTACTTCTTGGATTTCTGGCGATGGATTTGATGATGGTTGCGACGATGGAGGAATACTTTCGTCGACAGATGATGGTGGAGGGACAATTTCAGCTTGAATTTGAATCGTTGGTGGAGGGGCTTGAGTCGGTGGAACATTAATATCTTGTGCTAAATAAGGGTGTTGAGGATATAATAGGAGGTTTGCATGTCGTGGAGGTAGATAAAATTGTGGTTGTGGTTGATAAAATTGTGGATGTGTTTGGGGGTTCATGTTTGCATATTGTGTTGGGGGATTATCCTCACCGAATAGCTCAACACTCATCCTTCGTATT
>CAXKVX010003349.1:0-22620 GCA_964058865.1 Eleocharis quinqueflora
ATTAAAAAAAAAACTAGAATTCTTAATTGAACTCTATTCACGGTTCTACACTAACCTGACAAACTAACACAATCCTGTCAAGTTGCAATTTCCGGATACAACATATAGAACTAATGGACATTAGACTATACAATTAAATATTTTAAATATATTTAAAAAAAAAAATTTGCTCTCTTAGTGTTATGTCACTTAGAATATCAATAAATTGCATAGATGAGAAAAAATGTATGTAACATGATTTATATTTGAATATTGACTATATGTTATGGGATGAAAAATCATTTGATATAAGATATTTATCATAAAATTGAAAAAAAAAACTAAAATATATGAATGTTTATTAGGCTCAAATCAACTAATGAAATGTAAAGAAATTGTTTGTATATTATTATGCCGTTGTGCAAAGAAGCTCATATTATGATTGGATGATATGATTTTTATTGTTTGGTTGGTAAATAATGAAACATAAGCAATCTTATGATTTTTTAAATTTTAGTTGTATGATTTATACTAAGATCTCTATTTGTTATTGTAACAATCTTCACTAAAAGAAATAAAAAAATTAGAATTTAAAAATAATGGAAAATTGAAACTACAATATAAAAGATTAGTTCGTGAAGAATTATAATTCCTTGTTAACTTTTCATAATTACTTTTTTGAAATTAAAATTAAAAATTAAACTTTTTTTATAATATTAACCAAGTTACTTCTAATATCTAAAATGATTAAAATAGTATTCATTAAACTAATAGGTTTTATATAAAGAAAAAGTAAAAAAATATTATATTCGACTTGTTGAAATATTTACGCTTTATTTATTATCTTTATAGAATGGTTTTAGCCTTTAGGTATTCAAAACTTTTGTCCTTAAAAACGAAAAAGTCATGAATTATTATCATTTAAATTGCATGTCAACATACATTGTGTCTGTGAATAGTGAACTTGTTTCAAAACTCATATTTTGCATAATTAATTAAGGGTGAAGTTATGATGCATGCGCATGTATCGTACTTGCGCATCTGAATTCTTCAATATGCATCGAGATTTGATGTGCACGAATCTCTACGAATTTTGATGCACATCGGAGCATCTAGACGTGCAAGCAGAATGCATGCGCATGCACCATAATTTTGCTCATTAATTAAATTATATTCTTCACTAAAAAGAAAACGTGCATCACACGGCTTGTCTAGAATTAATATTTTTTTTTCTTTCTCAAAGAAAAATTGTCGTGTGAACACACTAATTTTGTGAATGTTACATGAACATTTTCAGGAAACACATGTATGGTCGATAATAATCAAGATTGCGTGGATACTAAAGCTTCTTTTTTTTTTCATTTATTGCACTGTGTGAATTTATTGGAACTTTTATGTCGATGCCAATAATCTCCTAAAATTGAAGACCTCTAGCATTTTCCTGATTCTATTCCTGTATCTACTTTCATCTCGAAATGATGAATATTGCTCTCTGACATTTTTACTAGACATTATGTTGTGGGATTTAAAAAAAAAAGAAAATCAAAGAAATTTCAACACACAAACACACACACACACAACGATTATTTTGTCTCGATCCCTTGATGAACACCAAGTAGGGTTAAGTTCATAAATTCTTAAAAATAAGAAGCTCAAACTAGCTAGTAATTGTCATGAACAGATCATCAATTGAAATATAGATACGTACTGCATGTAATATACATTGTTTAAGTATTCATAATGCCAGAGGATTGAGGCTAGAGAAGCGATCTAAAAAATGATGCTTATTTTCTATTTTGGGGTTCAGATAATTCTATATGATTTTGTGTTTTTTCATGCTATAAGTTATATGTTTTATTTTTTTATTTTGATTACTACAGCATGTGTTAGCTGTATGTGTTGGTTCGTATCTTGTTAGGAGTTCATGTTTTTTTTTTTCTTTTAAAGTTTGCAGGTAACGTGTGTATGGAATAAAGGAAGAAATAGATAGATAGGGTAGGTGCACTGGCACTTAGGATGATGGTTCAGTGCAGGTATTTCAAGTGTTTGGTTTTGAGTTTGTACTTTGTAGCTATTTTTTAAGGGGTGTTTGGTACAAATTTTTTCGGAATTAGATAGAAGATAATTATTTTAGAAAAAAATTTCTAAATTTTTTTTTATTTTTTTATGCATTGTTCGTAAACTTACAACACACATCTACAAAAAAATGAAGGTCTTGTTTCTACTTAATTTCACCTGTGGTAACAAATATTTAGGAAGAAGAGCGCATGAGAGAGAAAGCAATAAAAACTATGAGAAGAATTCATGTTTCAGGCATCTTTCATCTTCCAAAGAGCACTCTTTCATTAAATTTTTGAAAGAATATTATTTCATTTAATTCCACTTAATTCCATTAATGTTTGATACATTTTCTTTCAAAATTGTTCTTCTTCCATCTAATTTCAAAAGAAGGAGTAATACCAAACACCCTAAGAAAAAAATAGGACTCTTATCCTCTGGAGAGAAAAATTTCCTCTAGAGAGAAGAGTTAATCTGAATGTTAGATTAAAAATCAACGCTCGACAACTAATGATATGATTTAGAGGAGATTTTTTATATTATTAATCAGAATCGTTGATTCTTAATCTAATGGTTCAGATACAAACTTCTCCTCTCTAAAGAAAAATACTTCTCCCGAGAATTTCGTTTCAAAAACAGTAGGCCACTAGAATAAAACACATAAGAGTATTTTCTGTAGCTTTTTTCTATGTCTTTTTTATATCTCTTTTATCTTGATCGTCGGATTAAAGATCGACTGTCGACTGCTACTGGTGAAGTACAAGAGAAAACCGTTGATAGTTAATCTGACAGTTTATATTAACCTGCGCAACTCGAACTCATTTTTCTACGCGCAGAGGATATCGTTCCCTAAAAAACACTATTCCTTGAAGAAGAAAAAATTACCATTGCTTGACGAATTTGAACAAAAAGATAGTGTACCATCAGCTGGATATGAAGCCTGTAATACAGTGTATCTGGGCTTAATGGATTTGATGCAAAATTAGTATTATGGACTTTGACCTTATGTTTAATAAATTTATCTTTTAATTTTAATCTGTATAATTTTCTAGATCCTCTGATGACTCAATTTTGGCATGTTCAAAGTATTAATCATTCGAAAATATCAGAATTAAGAAAATGAACACTAATTTTGAAAAGAATTCGTATCCGAAAGAGTAGAAATATTTATCTAATAATTTATACAATTTCACCTTATTATTTATTTAGAGTATGACTAATGTAAAAACGTTTGCACTTCGGCCGAAGTGCAAAAGTTTCACATTAACCAATGTTTTGTAGACAAAATTTAAATTTAAGTTGCTCAATAAATTATTCATATCAATATCTTGTAGGAAATCAAATTTCGTGATTTTTAACGCTTTCTAGCTATATTTTAAATATTTTTTAAAATAACTCTGAAAATGTCATTTTTTTTAATATTAAATTGAACTTTTTTTAAAATAGTACCGTTTTATAAGAAATGTTGGATTAACGATTTTTCAAATAAGTGTTGTTAGTGAAATATTATAATAATATTTTTGAAGTACCAAAGGAACGTATTGCGAATTAATGGAAAGATAATTTTTAATAATTGTGTAATATATATTTTTATGTAATAATCAATAGTGGTTATACTGAGGATATCGTTTTATGGAAAGATTTTATCAAGAAATTGAAGATTGATGAGCTGGTTGAAAAATAAAAAAAATAGGTCGAATAGTGGTTGCTTGTGGTTCTGTCTAGAATAAAAAATTTTGGAAGTAAGAAAAAGATAATTCAAATAAAGATTTAACAATTATAAATTTTTTTTTATCAAATTTAATACAAAATATGAACCTCATCTTATCAACAAATAAATTTCAATTACACTAACATAAATAATATAATAACGCTTTGATTGTAATAATTTAACCAAACAAAGAAAATATTTAAAGACGCTGCCTAGCCGAGCTGCGTCTACCAGTGATTATTAAAATTGAACATTCCATGTTACCACTTTTAAATCATTAAACAAATTATTTTACATTTTCTGTGAGGGGAGATGAACATCAATCTCCAAATCTTTTTTTAAAATCCTAAGCTCCTCCTAACCTATCAGAAATCCCCATATCCAATCTCAGAGGCATAACAAACCTCAAAAAAAACAAAAATGGCGGGAATATGTCAACAATCTATGCTTCACATATCCTCAGAGAAGCAAATGGTAAAAAAAAATTATGAAAATAAATGAAAAAATAATCTGTCTCTAAAACCCAATTTCCTAGGATCAAAGCTAAGACCTCAATTGAAGAATTGAAACAACTAAACAAGAGCCTAGACCTCGGCACATCTCATCGGCGCAAACCCAAGCCGATCCTGCTTCAAGTCATACAAAATGTGAAAATTCTGTTGCTGGTAGTTTCCGATTATAGACAGTGAAGAAGGCGGTGTCCCGAGCATTGCAAGGCACATGATCTCATCAAGCCGAATGAAGTAATTCTCAGTCCGAAAATTCCATACCGCCCCATCGGCAAACTCAATCGCAAAGCTCGGTACATCGACCTTCTCAACACCGGACACGTTATAACATGGACTTAAAACAGGAAAATTCTCGACCAATGGGTATGACTTGACCTGCTTGAGAAATGCCTCTCGGATCATTGCATATGCAGGATCCGAGAAATAACTAAGTGTAGTGCCAGAATCAATGATGGTTCCCCCAACCCCATTCTTAGAGAGTTCCCAAGTCTCGGCCGGTATCCGCAAACTCTCACTGCCAACAATTATATTCTTAATCTTCACATAGTAGAAAGTATCGGCCGGATTCACATGTCCCGTGGAGACAAATGACGTGTAGTTGAGTTCGGGGTGCTTGAGCAAACCTTTGTCTTCCCCAAAAATGAGTTTGCTTGACACATTGAGATCGCTGTTACGGTCCACGAGGCAATATGAGAAGGTGTACCCATACAAGGACCTGAGCTGAGAGGCGAAGGAAAGCGGCCCACGACCCAGGCCTAGAAGCCCGGCCGCACCATGGAATAAACCACGGTTCCAGTGGCCGCAGCCGAAGATTAAGTTCTCTACACTATGAAAATCACCAGGAGCCGTGAGATTGACGGTGAACGTCTCAAGTGCCAGGTCACCGGTTGTGTTTGACTGGTCCCCATACCAGTAGAAATACGGGCATGGCTGGGTGGAGCCATGGCAGGAACGGGGCGAGTCAGGTGCTGCTACCAGGCTGCACCGTGGGTCGGTACAGCTGACGTTACGGTAAGAGGTGGATTGAGCCGGGTCATAATATGGCCCACTCTGTTCAAAGCAATCCAGGCATGGTGTACACTGAATCCAGTTGAGATCACTTCCCGTGTCGAGAATTAGTGAGAAGTGACGTGCCGGTGTACCAATAAACACATCCATTAAGTACTCGCCGGTGTCAAGCGTCACGCCAGATTCCAGAGTTGCCATCAGCTGGCCACTGAATTGGGGTTCTGGTACGGGTGCAGTCACTGGCGGTACTCCACCGGCCTTACGACCGAGGCTGAATCCTGAAGTAACGTGTGAGGCCAAATCTTGGTTCTTCCTTTCAGCGATTCGCTTGAAGAGGGTTTCAATCCTAAACACGTCCCGGTGGGCCGACTCAGTAAAGGATTGCATCTTTGTTTTATCTGAAGATGATGATTCTCTTGTCGCTCTGTGATTTAGGTGCAATTTTAATGGTGTGGCCGTGGGGGTGGTGTCTTCTTCCTTGGGTATTTGTTTTGTTTCGAGGCCACCATCACAACTGGAAGAGTCAGGACCGGAGTTGAGGGTAAGATGAGCCGGCAACTCGATACCTCGAAGAAGGGAGCTTAAATTAAAGCTGGAACCTTTGGCTGGATGTGAACTGAGGAGAAAAACAACGACAATTGTGAACAAAAAGCAAGTAACTTTCTTTGTTGGTTTCATCTGCACAGCTAATTCTTCATGAAACTCAATAAATGGTGATAGCGTGTAGTAAGAACAAAGAAGCAAATACAAGAAAAGAGAAAGAGCTGTTATGGAGAAGTGTTAGTTGGTTGCTCTCTATATTAACAAAAAGGGAATGAATCGAGGAATAAACAAAGGAGAGAGAGAGGTGGGTTTAGTATAGAAGAGATCAAAATGAAGAATTCCAAAAATTGTTCTTCGTGTCGTCGGCTGGTTGCGAGGAAAAACTAATGTGGAAATCAAAAAGCGAGGTTTGAAATTGAATCCGAGAGGAGGGTTGCAAATTTGCAATTTAGAATGTGGAAAAACGCGGCAATGCATAGAAGAGAGAGAGAGAGGGAGAGAGAAAGTTGAAGACTCGTTCATGGCTTCATGCTTCTTTCTTTTCTATTATTTAGTTTTGGGTTTTAATTTAAATTTCTTTGTCACCAAGCGAAGAATTTTCTTGCGGCTTACCTGGTCGTCGTGGCATTCTACGTTGATTTATGGAGGTAGGTATATATTGCTGTACATTTTGCATAAATGTCTTTAATTTTCGAAACTATTGTCGCCTCAAAACATTGAAGTTGTATATGTAGTGTTCATCATTTACGGATTTACATATAATCAGTGACGAAACCACATTAATCTAGAGGTGGCAATTGCTTCACTTGGGTCAATTTTTTTTCAAAATTATATATCTATTGCTATACTTTTTCATTACAAGTTATCAAAATACACTTGATGTTTGAAATAATTTTTGAATTATTCTTACCCTGAAAAATTGCCTTACCCTATATTCTGCATTTTTTTATATTTGGTAATTATGAAAAAAAATTGCTAGAAAAATAGCTAACTTTTTTATTTTTTAGATTTAATAGTAGAACTGTAGAAAATCTACCGTGCGACAGGAACAAATCCATTGCACGGTAGATTTTCTACCGTGCCCTTTTCCGCCACAATTAAACTTTCAAAACTATTTCATGTTATGATTATGCACAGAGAAATATTTTCGATCATGACTATACATAGAAAAATATTTCAGTCATGACTTACTGTGATCATAAATTTTGTAATTAATTAACCTAATTTTAAATAATTTATCATTGCATTAAGAAAATGATACGCGCTGATGCATCAATTTATCTCAAGCACGAATTATATTACTTGATTTATTTATTTATTTATTTATTGATGCATTAACAAATACATCTAATGGTTATAGTTGAAATTATTTTTTTACACTAAAAATATTTTTTATACATAATCATAGCCGTTAATAATTTTGAAAGTTGAGAATTGTGGGTAAAAAATGATTGGAGGCACGCTAGAAAATCTATCGTGCGATGGGTTTGTTTTTGTCGCACGGTATCACTGTTTTGACTATTCAAACTAAAAAAAATCAAACTGCTTGGCTATTTTACTCACAAACTTTTTCATAATTATCAAAAATAAAAATGCTGCCCTATCTTACTTCGTCCCTACACATAACATATACCATTTTTGGTTCAAGTAAAAACAAATTAGTCAAATGATCTATCTATAACCTATTTAATTTAATTATTAAAAATTAAAATTGGTTGTTCAATACATATCTTATCTAAATGATATGTAATACGTATAATTTTTTATTTGAATATGTTGTCCAAAAATACTAAATAGTTGCATTAAAAAAACTGCGAATTAGCATAAACGCTAATGATTTAGTCTTTCATGGAAAAACAAATGTTCAGTTTCTGCAAAAGATATTTGAAACATAATAAATATTAGAACTAACAGAAATTCTTTTATCCAAAAATGCACCATAAATGTACTCATGGAATATTAAATTTCTTATACATTATATGAGCATGGCTAAAATAATATGCATAGTACACCCTATTTCGTACTATGCGGTCATTTATATTTAATTTGGTCATTAAATTGATATTTAAGTTGCTCAATAAATTCTTCATATCAAAATCTTGTAGGAAATACAATTTTGTAATTTTTATAGCTTTCTTGTTATTTTTTAAATATTTTTTAAAAACAGTTCAGAAATGACACTTTTGTGGTATTAAATCTGGACTGTTTTTAAAAAATATTTAAAAAATAGCAAGAAAACTCTAAAAATCACGAAATTTGATTTCCTACAATATTTTCATATGAAGAATTTATTGAGCAACTTAAATCTCAATTTATTGACCTATATATATATATGCATAGTACGAAATAGGGTGTACTATGCATATTATTTTAGCCATGCTCACATTATATTGTTTTCATGTAATATATGGTAGGGGCAGATCCAAAATTTTCGTTAGAAGAGAACAAGATTTATAATTTTTTTTCAGAAAAGTGCAAAATGACGTAGATTTTTAAATATACATGATAATTTTGCAAAAAAAATTAACAAATCGTACCAATACATATAGATTTTTTGCAATTTTTTTTTTCAAAGAGGCACTTACCCCTCCTGATTGAAGCTACATTATTTTTAATATTAAATTTTTTTTTTTCAGAGAGGCACTTGCCCCTGATATATGGATGCTTCCAATATCCGAATAACTAAATCAACTGGGGTATGTTTTTTTAATCCAAATTTCTAGTGGCATAAGTGCAAAGGGTACATTATTTTTAATATTAAAAATCGGAATTTTTAGTTTTATGCCACTGCAAAATATGAAAATTGTCAAAATGTCACTCAGAAATTTTTTTTTTGTCAAAATGCCATTTTGAACCCCCGATCTTAATACAAAAAAGTGATCGGTAGTGACATTTTGACAATTTTTTTTTAGTGACATTTTGACAATTTTCATATTTTGTAGTGACAAAAACTAAAATGCCCCTATTAAAATCCCTTTTCCATGCCAAAAAAAGTATGTCAACTCCAGTTTCTTGTGGAGAAATGCCCCTATAGCTAGGATATATCTAAACTAGTTTTGTTTGTTTGAAAACAACTAACTTTACCATGCTCAGTTGAGGAATTAAGGTTGGTCAACATTACCATTATTTATTCTTAAATGTCCCTATAATCTGTTATACTGACAAGATACAGATAGTACCAGTACCAGACTACCAGGTAATTCCTGAAAAAAAAAAAATTCAATTCACCCCTTCAATTCAGAAATTTTTAATATCTGATGTCAGCAACTTGCATAATTTAATTTATTATCTAAGCTCGTGCTGCTAGGTTTGACATGTGACAGCGTGTTGCATCTCATCGGAGCATTCAACAGGGAACCAACACAGAGCATTAAAACTTAAAAAGGGGTTTTAAAAATTAAAATTTTGTACAAAGCATAGATGTACGAATTTGCATGCCATTAATTAAGTTGGTACAAGCAGTTTTGTAAAAATGATTTGATATAAGAATCAAGATAAACGAATTACCGTAATGAATTATTATCAGTTATGTGATTGATCAACTTGAATTTTAATGAATATATATTTCAATTAATAATATTCATGATTCAAGAAAAATGTACTTATATATACTTGTAATAGATATTTGTTTTAGATTTGAGAAAAGATATCAACTCGTTGTAGTATAGTGGTGGTGAGTATTGCTGCTTGTTACGCGGGTGACCCAGGTTCGATCCCCGGCAGTAACTGATCTAGGTCATTTAAACGTAGACAACATAATAAAATAATAAAATATGCCAGAAAAAATCTAAAGAAATTCTATAAAATTTTATAGACATTCATTTCCAACTATATTTTAAGAATATAATTAAAACTATAATTTTGCTGAAGTCAAATACAAAAAATAACAAAAGCATTTTCCAATGTGCTATTTTGTAGTACAATGTACAAGAAGTCAAGAATCGGTCAAATTTGAAAAGTCATGCACAAAGCAAAAACTAATATCCAATGATAATTTATGAATTATAGTTTTTATAAACATGGAGTATGAAAATCAGAGTTCGGAGAAAAGTTAAAACACAAACAAGTGAAATTGTTATTTGAAAAGGAAGCTGATACGTAGATATCGTAATTGATATTAATTATTGATATTGATTTTATTATGCATTTTAGTTGAGTTATCATGCATATTATTTGAGTTATTATGCATGTTATTTTTTGTAATGAAATAGTTATATATGTTGTCGATTTTATTATGCACCTTTAGTTGAGTTATCGTGCACATTATTTGAGTTATTATGCTTGTTATTTTCTGTAATGAAATAGTTATACATGTTATTTTTTTGTACTGAAATAGTTATGATATAACATGCATAATAACTCAAATAATGTGCATAATAAAATCGATATCAATAGTTGATATCAAATGTGGTATCTACGAAACATTATCCATTTGAAAAATAAATGAGATTTGACTATCAATTAATCAATTTAACAACTAACTACCATTCAAATTCCAAATGCTCGCCAAAAATGTCTAGGGGTGGAGTCAGGATTGAAACATAAGGATGGCCGAGGGTTTAATAGTCTTTTCACTTGTGAGCATATAATAGAGCACAGTGATTATATTCATATTTATTCATGAATATATCCGAAATTTGAATTGTTGCATATGACAAACAAGTCATAAATAATTTGTTCAAATTTTAAACAACGTCGAACCTTTTCCGAAACAATTGTTTGTCAATGTGATAGATATATCAAATGCATATTTCTTATATGAATAAATACGAATTTTGAAAAAAAAATAAAGATAAAAATTAATTTTATAACTACGTATTTTTATATTTTAATCTTAAAAATAGAATACTTATATTTTATTTAAAAGTAAAATAAAAATGTAAAATCATTTTACAAGAGTATCATCAGTCGCCCTAAATCCACCACACGTTACGTTATATGTTTGTCTATTACTCCGACGACTAATCGACTCACTAGTAAACCGAGCATATTTCATGTTTTTTTTTAAATGAAAGTAATGACTTGTTTCATTCTCTCTTTATTTGTGCAAACAAGGACTTGAACTCAGAGGCGGATTTAAGTAGGCCTAGGAGTTGTTCCTCTTGATTTTTTAATTATGTATATTTATACGATTTGATTTTTTTAAATAATTGTGTATATTTAAAATTGTGTCTAATTTTGTCATTCTAAAAAAATTATACATTTCTCGTGACGAAAATTCTGAATCCGCTGCTGCTACTTGAACCCTTGACCTCTTTGAGGAGAGACTAGTGTTTTTACCACTTGGCCACTAGTCCCTTGGCAAGCAAATTTCATGTTACTTGGTACAAAAAATGACATTTCAAACACTTCACTTGAAAATTGAACTTTCTTATTCAACAAAA
Source organism: Eleocharis quinqueflora (assembly GCA_964058865.1). Taxonomy (NCBI): domain Eukaryota; kingdom Viridiplantae; phylum Streptophyta; class Magnoliopsida; order Poales; family Cyperaceae; genus Eleocharis; species Eleocharis quinqueflora. The sequence goes on from CAXKVX010003349.1 coordinate 11,193, forward strand.
TGAAGAGGACTCAGAAGTCGCAGTACTTCAATTAAAATTTCGACCAGACCAGACCGGAACAGGATCTGGTGCTGCGCGGGATGGTGTAGCGCAGCATCTGGACTGTCCGATTTTCACTAATTGCATCAAGATTTGTGCCAAAGTATAAATGCCCCCCTAATTTTCATCTGTGGCGGTCCATTGCGAAATTGACGGTCGATCCAGACCGTCCATTTGTTATAACGCGCTACTGCGCTACAGCAGATCCGGATCCGACCAGACCAGGCCTTCCTTACATTAAAAAAAAAAAATATCGATGTTACATTCTTTTCCACACCCTTGCGTTATGATATATTTTTCTATTTGAATTAGTCAGAATCTAAGAATGATAGTACATAAGTCTTTAACAGAAGTCAGAAGGGGATTATGGGATACTATTTTCTGAGACCTGAATCTACTACTTCGCATTAGCGAGCTACTAAAAATCAACGGTGCAGATCGACAGTCAAGTTCAAATCACTCGTCAGCAATGAGAATCATAATATGTTTTAAATATTGACACGAATCTTGAAACATTTAAAAAATCGAACAATCCACAAACGGTACAGCGCGGCTGCTGCGTCGCACCAGATCTGATTCTCTATTTCTTGTGTCAGTTTCTATGTACTTTTCCAAGAGAGAATCACTGTCACCGGGCTCCATATAATATTAAAATCTTATTAGACTTCAATACTTCGTACCCTCATAGCACCGACACTTAGCACAAATAGATACAGTAGTGAATAACAGGAGGTTTCATTTTCGTACTTTTTATACACCCTATTTTAGTGAGAGTTAGAATAATGTTTATTTTCAAAATCAAGATAAAACTCTTTTGTGTGATATTCTGCTTCTGAAATGTCTCAATAAAACATGGTCTCTTAAAATCAAAACGCAGTCAAAGCGTGAGACTCGCGCGTTAATATCAACGGAGAAAATGAGAGACTGAACTTGCGACTGTATCAGCGTCCCTAAAAATTACGCCAAAATGTGGTCCGGTTGCGACTTTGAATATTTGATTACTTGGCGAAGACGGCTAAGACATTCAATGCTGATGTGGCACATAAGTGCATTTGGAGAGCGATTGAGGCATTGAGCATGCCTCAAGTTGCCAAACAAGAAGACTTTTTGTTCCTTATTTTGTAATACAGAAAAAAAAATTAAAACTACTTTTAGTTTGACAACTGATGTTCCTTTCGATTTGACTCAAATGAGCTTTTGGCTTTTTGGACATTATTTTCTCAGATAATTTTTTTTAATACGAGATGCGTTAAAAATATTCTTATTGCAGTCAACTATGTGAAAAATGTTTTTTTTATATTAATGTTATAAAGCACTACAAAGGATGAGAGTTTAATGCCACATCTTTCTATCTTCGATGAGAATTCTAACATCACATGTTTTTAATGTCATAAAATATCATATTATATTTTTTTACATGTTGAATTTTAATATCAAATATTGTCCAATTAGTTGAACTTTTTGTTTTTATGAGAGAATCTTTCGATCATTGTTAATTACATGCGTTCATTTTTCAACACCTTTTCAAGTATATAACCGACTAAGAAAACAATACATACAATTCAGTATGTACACTCTCTTCGATAAAGAACATCATTTGTTAAGATTTTTATTTTCATTTAAATTTTTTAATAAAAAATAATGATGTTGTATCATTTATGTGACACTAAAATTCTGTGAATTAGTGCCCTCCATAAAAATATATTAGCAGACATTTATTCGTAAGATTTTATTTTTGAATTTAGATTATGCATTTAGTTAAACTATAGAACAAATAACATAAAATAGAGCCAAATTTTGAATAAGTGGTGAATACAATAACGAGCGTAACAACGCAGGTTTCAAAAGAAGAAAAAAATACTACTTCGAAAAAATTGAAAAAAAAAACAACGCGTTGGCTTCAACTTGTTAGTGACGTGGTATGTTGAATGAAAATTGAGACAATTAATTGGCAAGACCACTTTCATTAAATTTATGGAATAATTCTATCAAAGAGAAATTACTTTATATCTACAGGACAATTCATTTTCCTTGTTATAATTATTGTTATTATTTTTGTTATTGTTCTTGTACTTATTATTATTATTATTACTATCATTTTTGGACTTGTTATTATTATTGTTATTACTATCATTTTTGTACTTGTTATCATTATTGTTATTACTATCATGTTTGTACTTGTTATTATTTCTGAAGACCATAGACTCGTCACAAGAATCATATTTTCTATAAATTAAGCATAAATATTTTAGTATTAGTTTTATAAATTCTTAATTCCAATAAAATTAAATCTGGACCGCTTAGATTAGTGAATAGTTTAGATATCAGTAAATATAATTGATAAATTGAGAGTAAATTATTAGCACGATAAATTTACATCATTGTTATTGTTTTTTAATTGTAGTGTCATTGTCATTGTTATTGTGCTTGTTCTTGTAAGAGTTCTTGTTATTATTTTTGTTATAATTTTTGTTATTGTAATTGTTATTGTTCTTTTTCTTTTTATAATTCTTGTTCGTGTTCTTGTACTTTCTCTTGTGTTTGTTGTTGTTATTGTAGTTGTTATTATTATTTTTCTTCTTGTTATTGTTATTGTTATTGGTTTTTTTGTTCTTATTCTTATTATGGTAATTGTTATTGTTATTATTTTTTCTACTTTTTGTTCTCGTTATTGTTATTATTATTGTTATATTATTCTTTTTCTTTACTTGTATTTGTTGTTCTTATTCTTATTCTTATTCTTGTGTTTGTTGTTATTGTTATTTTTTTTGTTCTTGTTCTTCTACTAATTTTTCTCTTTATTGTTATATTGTTCTTATTCTTTACTTGTGTTTGCTGTTCTTATTCTTATCATTGTTTTTCTTGTTCTTTTTCTTGTTATATTTCTTGTAATTTATTCTTGTTCTTATTAGTGATATTTTGTTGTTGTTTTGTTCTTACTCTTGCTCTTTTACTTGCGCTTTTTCTTATTCTTGTTCTGATTATGCTTATTGTTATTATTTTTTGTTATTGTTCCTGTTATTATTATTATACTTGATCTTATTATTGTTTTTCTTCTACTTCTTGTTCTCATTATTATTATATTGTTCTTGTTAATTACTTGTGTTTGTTGTTCTTGTTCTTATTTTTTTTCTTGTAATTGTTATTGATATATTGTTCTTGTTATTGTACTTATAATTGTTGTTGTTGTTGTTGATGATGTTCTTATTCTTGGTTTATTTTATTTTATTATTATTGTTATTGTTATTGTTATTGTTATTGTGCTTGTTCATGATATTGTTATTGTTATTGTTATGACAAAAACTTGGACACTGCAAAAGATGGGTACACTAAATACTCTAGTTCATCCGGGTCGTTCAATTTCTCGAGATCGATGAAAAATGATTTCTTAGAAAATACAACAAAAGTTAAAGTGAATCACTTTCACCAACCTCGATGAATTGAACGGTCCAAATGAGCTAGAGTATTTAATGTACCTATCTTTTAGAGTACTCAAATTTTTGCCTATTATTATTGTCATTATTCTTATTCTTGTTATTGGTACTTCTATTTTTATTGTTTGTATTCTTGTTCTTATTCTTGTGCTTGCATTTGTTATTGTTGTTGTTATTATTGTTGTCATTATTGTTTTTCTTCTTTCTATTATTATTGTTTTTTTCTTTTTCTTATTTTTGTTCTTGTTTTTGTTATTGTTCTTATTCTTGTTCTCGTTATTGATGGTGGGGTCGATTAGACATGTATCGAAATTTTAATACATTTACATAATTTCATGTCATTTTTTCATCAATGTGACCTCATAAATATTTTATCTACCTTTAAATTATTGATGATTGACTTATTGTAGTTTGAGTAGCTTAAGTAAATTATTGTAGCTTGAGTAAATTTAAATATATTGACACTAATCGTCTTTGGGCTAGATTGACATATCCACGTACTAATGACCAGACTAGTCAAGTGGGAGAGGTGGATCACAGATGGACTTGGTGCACCAAGGCCCAAATGCTTTTCTTAGTACATCTTCCTTTATGTACACAACAACAACTGTAAAAGCTAATCCTCCTTTGGGAGAAGTTAACAAATTTTGTTGCCGGTGCGTCAATTTTAAATCTTTTTCATTTGTTATTTTGCATATACTTTAACAATAATGTTCGTTTGCGAACATTAATGTTTAGTAGAATGAAATATGAAATTCTAATTGACTTTAAATAAATTTAGAAATTATATCTGAAGTTTATACTAGAACGTATCTTAAAAGAATATACTCGTCTTATATATATATAGTAAAAAAAACTATCCATTTTCACGCAAACATGGCTTTTCTAAAATGGATCAAGGCATCAATCACTGGATCTAATTATAAAGAAAATGTTTTTGCGATACACTCATCGATACGCATGTCACTCTGCACGTTAAAAGAGTTATTAAGCATGTTATTTTGAGTTATTTTGCATGTTATTTGAGTTATTATGCATTTTAAGAAAATAACATGCATGATTATTTTTCAATACAAAATAACATACATAATAATTCAAATAACATACAGAACGACATGCGTATCGATTAATGTATCACTATATCACCTCCGTAGTTATAAATGATTTACATGCTACAAACTTAACATAGTTACAAATTTAATAATTTTTCATAGATATACATTCATGCAATCCAAGTTATATTCAAATTGTAAAGGATCAAAGTACTTTTTAATAATTAAATTGATTGATATCGGTAAGTGAAAGTTGTATCATAATATTTATCATCTACAATCTACATCTATCACTTTGATCTTTAACAATAGAGATTCTACTCCTTCGAAAGATGCAATTGATTAGCCAGAAATTTCACCTCTTAATATTCCAGTATTTAAAAGGATAAGCAAAAAATGACGAGAAATAAATTATAATTCTATTAATTTTCCAAGCTTTATTAAGTTCTCTTTCAATAAAATCCGATAAGAAGACGGTCCAACTTAATGTAATTTTATGCATTTGGGAATTTTTTTTTCCTTTGCTATATAAAATCTATTAGAACGATAGAACATTAAAGATTCCAATAACATAATAAATTTTTTTAATTATGAACCCACGTGACGATCCCTAATGGGCCTTACCATATTCAGCCCATTGGGCTCGAGCAGTTACGAATTAATCTATCAGGACGAGAGATGTTTTATACTTGCGCGTCCTTTTAAGTTAGGTTCAATTATTATACTATTACTTCACATTTTTGTAGTGGTTTTTCTTCTTTGTCATTGATTTCCAAAGTGGGTCCTCAAATATATTGATGGATCACATAAATTGTAAATATATCATGCAAAAAATTTGGGGAATTCATGTAGTGGTTCCTATTTTCTCATAGCCTGTACATAAACTTCTTATTTAATGAAACTATGTGCATTAAAAGAGAATGGAGATTTGAGTCATGAGTGTGCTCAACCTTCAAGTACAAAACAAAGCACTTCTCGCCACACCAAGTGGTAATGGAAGCTTCATACATATCCAAAATCTGTGTGCACTATCACTGTACCCCTCTCTATGGGGGCACATTAATTGCAGTACCGATGGCTGAGGTACTCTGACTGGTGCTAATCAAAACCTTCAACCTACCACAACTTGTCATGTTCCCATCTCTTTTATCTTCATGGAGGAACTATGGGGCCAAAATTAACAACAGACAAAACTGACCTCTTGTGTACCTTAGGTGTGGCTGGTTGCTGGGACCTTTGGAAGGAGCACAATGCACAACTGTGAATGATTTTGGGAGAGAAGGATTGCTAAACTGGTACGGCCATGAAGATTGAGCAATGGATTCAGGTTGTGCTAGTACACAAACTGACACTGTGGGACATCAAATTCAGGGACAGATAACGGAACCAATACTAGTTTGTTATTTAAGGTTATTGATTTCAGTTTTATCTCTTTGACAGTTGAGTTGATTCAATATTTCTCAATTCTATTTCGTTTTGGTGGTCCACTCATGGTTTATTACTTTATTCCATGTTGAAATTGTACCAGAACAAGATTCATTCTTTGCTAGTTTTGGTTGCTTTCAAGATTGAGCTTAACAATATCTGTCTACAGATATTAATAAACTTGGCTTTTGGTTATGACACCACATGCAGGACTGGCATGTACGCATCTTCAATGCCTAATACGTGGAGGCTATTGTGCAATTAGTATTTGTAAACTGTCGGTACGTACCAGTATCAGATGCGTGCAGCTGCGCAACGTCCTATCATTATAGTAGAAACGAACAATAAGGCTTAACAATATCATTATAGTAGAAACGAACAACGTCCTATCATTATAGTAGAAACGAACAATAACGTCCTATCAGATGTGCAAACCATCCTACCAGCATAGTAGAAATGAAGAATACGTCATGCTTCGCTCTGAATATACTATTAAGCATTATCAAACAAATTCTGTACATATAGTCAGAAAGAAAAAAAAAACTAAATAAATCATATACATTGATCTGGACCAAACTCCCGGATCTGTTTCATCACTTCTTCTTTGAATTGGCATTGACATCCAACGAGTGAAGCATGTGCAGCACAGTACTCGTGCTTGGTCTCTTGCTCCGGTCCTCCTCCAAGCAATCCACGGCCAATTTAACCATAGCAGCTGCCTGTGAAAACTGCCCCCTCAATCTAGAGTCGAAAAAATCTGCCACCCAATATGGCTCATTGCTCTTTAACCTCTCTTTTAGCACTACAACCAGGCCATTCAGCCCCATTTCTGCCTCTATTTTGCCATTATTCTGTATCCAGTCTAAAACCCGAACCCCAATTAATTATCAGCTCCAGTATGAGCACTCCGTAGCTGTAAACATCAACTTTTGAAGTTATGGGAAGACCACATATCCATTCAGGTGCAATGTACCCTCTGGTCCCTCGAATCCTCGAGAAATTTGGATTTCCTTCACATCGGTTTAACAACTGTGACAACCCAAAATCAGCTATTTTGGGTCGGAAATTTTTATCCAACGAGATATTCTCAGGTTTCACATCACAGTGGATAACCCATTCGAGATACTTGTGGTGGAGATAAGCAAGCCCTTTCCCCACCCCTAGCGCGATCTTATACCGCTGCCTCCATCCCAGACAAAAATTAGCACAAAATAACACATTATCCAATGAACCATTCTCAACATACTCGTATATCATTCGGTGTGATTGCTCTGAGCAAAAGTAACATACTCTTACGAGGTTCTTGTGGTACATCCTTCTAATAACGCTCAGTTCAGCTTGAAACTCTTCTTCTCCAAGTGAGGCATCTTCTAGTTTCTTCACTGCTACTACTATTTGGTTAGCCAGGATCCCTTTGTAAACAATTCTTGATCCCTCCCTCGCAATCACATCACTGAATTTACCAGTAGCCTTCTCTAACTCCTTGTAACTAAATCTTCGGAACTAATTAGATATATCAGCTTGAAACCTTCTTTTATTTGGGATTGCATTTGCTCACCTCTTAAGTATAAACCAATAACCAAAAGAAATAAAGACTACTTCTACCAAAAGTACTGCCATTATAAACCCATAAAAATAAACCCATGTCTCCTTATTGATATTTACTCTGTCATCATAAATCAAGCATCACCTCTTGCGCTGTTGCCCCACAAATGAGATGGGACAAATGAGAAATTGGTGCTTCCCCTTTAACACTCCTTGGAAGTTTTAGATATATGTCACTCTTATTGCCTTGAGTCAATTTACCATTAAAGAAAAAGGCCATCAGGTAGCAATTACCATTTTGGGTTTCAAACTGGATAGCTTGACATGGAAAGTCACCTGAGCATATATTTGCAATTAGGGAGCGAACTAAAGTTAGAAACTCTTGTAATTGAACCCCAATAACCAGAGCCAGAAAGAGGCCAAACCCACACCTGATCGGGAGAAGTGTTGTAGAAATTTAACTGAAATGTCTACTGGCAACCTTTGCTCCAGTTGCTTGGGTCTGACATCTGGTAACCTGGGGGCATGTGCATGTAGGTGTTGGTGAATAAATACAAAGTCTGTTCTTTCCATAAAATCCATGAATGTCACGAGGATTAGTTAAAGCCATCCAGGATATCGACCAGGTACCATCATCTTCGCTGAGACTGTATAATCTCAGATTGCCATCAGGGTCAAGAGTTGACCTCCTTGAAATTCCTTTAACCAAGTCAGAGGCTTCAAATTTTAACCCGTCACTTGAGAGGAATATACCATTTTCATCAAGAACCCACATTTAGTGGTGAGAAAAGGGAGTGTCCCATCATCTAGCATGCCTAGCACACTAAAATTCTTATTGTACCAGTAAATGCTAGACATCTCAGATTGAACATATTTCAGTGACAACAAATAGGTCTCCTCAAAACTCAATCTGTAGTAATCTTACTAGAGGCTGCGGTACGCGAAGGTGAGTTTTGTATCAGTAGTAATATACTGGTTAGGTAACAATGTATCAGTAGGAGAACCGAAAGTTTGTCAAAGTGAATTATTACTTGCATCTAATATGACAAGATTACCAATGTCTAGGAGCTAGGCAAAGTGCGTAATAGACAAGTGAGTGTTGGTGCTCCATATCACATCACCATTGTAATCTTTCAATATCAAGTAACCATCTTTGTTAAACAAAATTGAAGATTGCAACCCATAAAATGGTAGATTAGAATTGGCGCTCCAAACCACTGTTTTCTGGGCAGATTTGGAGAACCAAATTGTAAAAGTTGTGGGTGTCGTGCTATAGGAGCCACAAGAGAACGTACAACTTGGCAACTTGAGAATATCAGAGAGATCTTCGACAGAGAGCAAGTCGCCTGAAAGAAGGTAGTTGCGTGTTGAAGGAACTACGAGTACATGGTACGTGCTTAAGAAGGTGAAAACAATTTCAATTTTTTTTTTAATTCTAGTAATTCATGCGAAGCTTAAGCAAGTAAAACCACAGGAGTTCTACATCAAGTAACAGTGGATTACAAATTATACTTTGACCTACAATGTCGTTTCTCTTGTACAATCTTGCTTCCAATAGCGTAAAGGGTCCTCCAAATTCACCTAAGCCTCAAACGTCTTGATACTAGTAAGGTCTTAATCAATCGATCCAAACAAGCACAAGTTCCAAATCACAATCCCAATCTCAACAAGAACTTGATTTTATTAGTGGCTAATGTTCAACACATGAACTCCTAGCAACTATCTCTAAGATCAAGAAAGATATGAAACACATATCAAAAAACAAGAGTCAAACAAGAGAGCAAAGAGAGAAGAGAAATCGATCAAGGGGATCAACCCCTTACTCTCGGCCTCTAAGGTCGGCTTAGAGGTGCTCCGGGAGGAGTTGCGGCAATGGTGACGCACCATCAGGGGAGAGGTGGCAACGATGGATGGAGGTGCACCTCCTTGCATCGACCAAAGAGATGGGGAGGTGAATGCTTGTGGCTAGGAAGAGGGAGAGGATAAGACTTGATCAAACTGAGGAGAGAAGATTTTAGAATATATATAGTCAAGCTTTAGCATTCAATATGAAATTATAATCATTTCATTTTTAATATAAAGCCTACATTGAATCTAGAAAGGTTAAAATGGTAATAACTCATTAAAATGGTCCAATAGCCCAAAAATCTATTCAAAATACTTTCACCTTCTCCAAGCATTCCTATACACCTCTTCATCTTTGATCAAGTTTGATTACGTCCATCCCCTTTGACCAAAACCCGACGAAATTAAACAATTAAACCCCCGACGACGGAAATTGAGAAATTAAGTCAAGAGTCCACTGTGACTTACAAACGAATCGAACTCGAAGGAACTAGCCTGAATTTGAGATTGATTTGGAATTAATTTTGAACTAGTTTAATTCGAATTAGAAAAATATTCCAACGAATTATGTGAAGTTCAATTTTTGATTTGATATTAGTTCAATTTTCTTGCAATTCGATCGTAACTTAGTAAAGAAGATGACAAAGAAGAGTATTATCTAGTATAAGATATTACAATAAGAGTGAAGATAAGTATGTTGACGATAAAAAAAAGTGAAAGTGAACCAACTAAAAAATATCTGAATGAATAAAGATAAGAATGCTGACATTAAAGATGAATGAACCAACTATCTCTAATGGAAAGAAATGTGTAAGTAGATAATATAGTTGAGAAATGAAGAGAAATATAACGACAAGATTTAAACTATATAGTTCGCGAACAACATTAGAACGAATTGTCAAATTTGAGTTTGATTTGATATTAAATTCAAATGAACTTGAAATGCATACTATATATCAATAATGTCGATATTCTTATCAAGATCCGAACTGTTTTAGTTCGTGGATAGTTTTGAACGAATTAGTCCTAGTTCGAGTTTGATTCACAATCATTTCGTCGTAGTTTTGATTCCATTTAAAATTAACTTCGAACTAAAATCGAACGAACAAATTTCGAACTGTTCTCGAATCAAACTCGAACGAATTACGAACTAAATTTTTTTCTTGCAGGCCTAAACTCCTGCATTTTTTGTTTGATGCAAACTCTTATAATCCAATAGATGATCTCTTCTTTTATGATGCATTCTATCAATCTTTTTTAATTAAAAATACTTTTTATATTAAAAGTTGATCCGACATTCTTAATGCATATTAATTTTTTCTTCTTAACGTTTACGAGATTTTGAACCTGCAAGTTTAAGGATAGCGACGATGTCACTAATTATTCATGTTGAACATCACGTTCCGATATACTCTTCAACTGATACAGTTTTTCGTTTTGAAAATTCAATTAACAGAGTGTGGAAACTCTCTTAATTGGTGAAGTCCATTCCCAAAATACAAAACGATAAAAAAAAGATTCTGTCAACTGATAGATTCTTTGGTAATGAAGGAACTTCGTCTGTTATAAAGTCGTTACATTAAGGAAAGAAACGCTAGTGTTCGGTTCAAAATTCTTTGGTACCGTGTTTATACTAGTATCAATGAATATTTTTTTACATAGGCTCAAACAAGTTTGTACAGAGTTTATCATTTTACATACAAATTATACTAGATGCATCAACACTTGTACCGGTCTTTTCACGTGTATTTATTTAAGGAAGAGACTAACTGTTCTTCCTTACAAGCTCCCATTACATGTTTTTCATATAAGTCTTTATACTCAAATGTAGTAGTCTTTATATTTTTTAGTATAAGTCTTTATACTAAAAAAATATTATCATTGCATTTATTCAATAAAATATTTATACAAAGAATTAAAAATAATTTATCATTGCATTTGAGTGGAAAATGTGTAAGAGAGACGCTAATACGTGGACAGTTATATTTACTTTTTATTTAATTATTTGAATATCTTTCATATTAGAATTCAAATAAAAGAGATTTCTTACGATCCTCTAAAGAAAAATGATTCACATTTCACCTGTCA
>CAXKVX010003350.1:0-36800 GCA_964058865.1 Eleocharis quinqueflora
TGCGTGGTAATCATTCAAAAAAAAAAAAAACACCACAATTCATCTTATTCTTCTACGAGTGTTTTTTATTAGAGCGCAATATTTATGGGTGGTAACCATTAAAGAAAACTCCACAAAACATCTTATCCTATTACAAGAGGTGTTTCTGATCAGAGCACTTCATTTATGCGTGGTAACGTTTCAAGAAAACCCCACAAAGCTTCGTATCCGACTACTATAAGTGTTTATTCTTCAAATAAATCATTTAAGGGTGGTAACCTTTCACTAAAACACCATGAAGGATAATACTTTACCACACTAGGTGCTTCACGTCTTAGTACTTTATTTAGGAGCAACAAACAACCAAGAAAACACCACAAAGCATCTTATCCTTCTACGGGAAGTGTTTCCGATCTGAGTACATCATTTTTGGGTGATAACTATTCAAGAAAACACCACAAAGCATCAATCATATTAGGAGAAGAGTTACATCTCCGAGTACTTCATTTAAGTTTGGTAACAATTCACTAAAATACATTGATGAAGCATGGAATACCACTCTATGTGCGTCATGTCTCAGTACTCTATTTATGGGATGTAAATAATCAAGAAAACACAACAACTTCCCTTACCATACTACGGTAAGTGTTTCTTATCGGAGTACTTTATTTGTGGGTGATAAACATTCAAGAAAACACACTAAGCATCTTATCCTTTCTACGAGAATTGTTTCTGATAAGAGTATTTCGTCCATTGGAGATTCAAGAAAACACCACAAACATTATATCCTACTACCAGAAGTGTTTCTGATCAGTGTCTTCATTTATGGATGGTAAACTTTCAAGAAAATACGACAAAGCATCTTATCCTTCTACGAGAAGTGTTTCTGATCAGAGTACTTCGTTTATAGGAGGTAAGCATTTAAGAAAACACCACAAAGAATCTTATCTTACTACTAGAAGTGTTTCTGATTAGTTAGCTTCATTTAGGGGTGGTATCCTTTCAAGAAAATCCTGAAAGTATCATATCCTACTACGAGAAGAGTTTTTCTCCGAGTACTTGTTTTAAGTGTGATAACCATTTACTAAACACAATGAAGAAGCATCGAATAGCACTCTAACTGCTTCATGTCCGCGTAGTTCATTTATTGATGGTAAACAATCAAGAAAATAGCACAAATCAGCTTAACCTACCAAGAGAAGAGTTTATGATCTAAGCACTTCATTTGTGGTTGGTAACCATTCAAGAAAACACCACAAAGCATCTTATTCTACCATGGGAAGTGTTTCTCATCAGATTAATTCATTTATGAGTAGTAACCATTCAAGAAAACACCACAAAGCATCTTATCCTTCTACGAGAAGTGTTTCTGATCTGGTACATTATTTATGCGTGGTAACCATTCAAGAGAAAATGACAACGCATCTTATCATTCTACGAGAAGTGTTTTTGATATGGGTACTTCATTTATGCATGGTAATCATTCAAAAACACACCACAATTCATCTTATTCTTCTACGAGTGTTTTTTATCAGAGCACATTATTTATGGGTGGTAACCATTAAAGATAACTCCACAAAACATCTTATCATATTACTAGAGGTGTTTCTGATCAGAGCACTTCATTTATGCGTGGTAACGTTTCAAGAAAACCCCACAAAGCTTCATTGCCTACTTATAGAAGTGTTTATTCTTCAAATACTTCATTTAAGGGTGGTAACCTTTCACTAAAACACCATGATGGAGAATATTTTACCACACTAGGTGCTTCACGTCTTAGTACTTCATTTAGGAGCAACAAACAACCAAGAAAACACCACAAAGCATCTTATACTTCTACGGGAAGTGTTTCCGATCTGAGTACATCATTTTTGGGTGAGAACCATTCGAGAAAACACCACAAATCATCTATCCTATTAAGAGAAGAGTTACATCTCCGAGTAATTCATTTAAGTTTGGTAACCATTCAAAAAAACAAAATAATGAAGTATGGAATACCACTCTAAGTGCTTCATGTCTCAGTACTCTTTTTATGGTGGGGAATAATCAAGAAAACACAACAACTTCGATTATCCTACTACGGTTAGTGTTTCTGATCGGAGTACTTCATTTGTGGGTGGTAAACATTCAAGAAAAAACACTAAGCATCATATCCTTCTACGTGAAGTGTTTCTGATGAGAGTTGGAGATAAACATTCAACAAAAAACCACAAACATCTTATCCTACTACCAGAAGTGTTTATGATCAGTGTCTTCATTTATGGATGGTAAAGTTTTAAGAAAAGACCACAAAGCATCTTATCCTTCTACGTGAAGTGTTTCTGATTAGAGTACTTCGTTCATAAGAGGCAAGCATTCAAGAAGACACCACAAAGCATCTTATCTTTCTACCAGAAGTGTTTCTGATTAGAGCTTCATTTAGGGGTGATAACCTTTCAAGAAAATCCTCAAAACATCATATCCAAGTACGAGAAGAGTTTTTCTCCGGGTACTTCTTTTAAGTGTGATAACCATTCACTAAACACATTGAAGAATCTTCGAATAACACTCTAACTGCTTCACGTCCGCGTAGTTCATTTATTGATGGTAAACAATCAAGAAAATAAAACAAATCATCTTATCCTACAAAGAGAAGAGTTTCTGATCTAAGTACTTCATTTGTGGTTGGTAACCATTCAAGAAAACACCACAAAGCATCTTATTCTACTATGGGAAGTGCTTATGATCAAATTAATTCATTTGTGGGTAGTAACCATTCAAGAAAACACAACAAAGCATCTTATCCTTCTACGGGAAGTGTTTCTGATCGGAGTACATCATTTATGGGTGATAACCATTCAAGAAAACACCACAAAGCATCTTATCTTTCTACGGGAAGTATTTCTGATCGGAGTACATCATTTATGGGTGATAACCATTCAAGAAAACACCACAAAGCATCTTATCATTCTACGAGAAGTGTTTCTGATCTGGGAACATTATTTATGTGTGGTAACCATTCAAGAAAACACGACAAAGCATCTTATCCTTCTACGAGAAGTGTTTTTGATATGGGTACTTCATTTATGCGTGGTAATCATTCAAAAAAAAAAACACCACAATTCATCTTATTCTTCTACGAGTGTTTTTTATTAGAGCGCAATATTTATGGGTGGTAACCATTAAAGAAAACTCCACAAAACATCTTATCCTATTACAAGAGGTGTTTCTGATCAGAGCACTTCATTTATGCGTGGTAACGTTTCAAGAAAACCCCACAAAGCTTCGTATCCGACTACTATAAGTGTTTATTCTTCAAATAAATCATTTAAGGGTGGTAACCTTTCACTAAAACACCATGAAGGAGAATACTTTACCACACTAGGTGCTTCACGTCTTAGTACTTCATTTAGGAGCAACAAACAACCAAGAAAACACCACAAAGCATCTTATCCTTCTACGGGAAGTGTTTCCGATCTGAGTACATCATTTTTGGGTGATAACCATTCAAGAAAACACCACAAAGCATCAATCATATTAGGAGAAGAGTTACATCTCCGAGTACTTCATTTAAGTTTGGTAACAATTCACTAAAACACATTGATGAAGCATGGAATACCACTCTATGTGCGTCATGTCTCAGTAGTCTATTTATGGGTTGTAAATAATCAAGAAAACACAACAACTTCCCTTACCATACTACGGTAAGTGTTTCTTATCGGAGTACTTTATTTGTGGGTGGTAAACATTCAAGAAAACACACTAAGCATCTTATGCTTTCTACGAGAATTGTTTCTGATAAGAGTATTTCGTCCATTGGAGATTCAAGAAAACACCACAAACATTATATCCTACTACCAGAAGTGTTTCTGATCAGTGTCTTCATTTATGGATGGTAAACTTTCAAGAAAATACGACAAAGAATCTTATCCTTCTACGAGAAGTGTTTCTGATCAGAGTACTTCGTTTATAGGAGGTAAGCATTTAAGAAAACACCACAAAGAATCTTATCTTACTACTTGAAGTGTTTCTGATTAGTTAGCTTCATTTAGGGGTGGTATCCTTTCAAGAAAATTCTGAAAGTATCATATCCTACTACGAGAAGAGTTTTTCTCCGAGTACTTGTTTTAAGTGTGATAACCATTTACTAAACACAATGAAGAAGCATCGAATAGCACTCTAACTGCTTCATGTCCGCGTAGTTCATTTATTGATGGTAAACAATCAAGAAAATAGCACAAATCAGCTTAACCTACAAAGAGAAGAGTTTATGATCTAAGCACTTCATTTGTGGTTGGTAACCATTCAAGAAAACACCACAAAGCATCTTATTCTACCATGGGAAGTGTTTTCATCAGATTAATTCATTTATGAGTAGTAACCATTCAAGAAAACACCACAAAGCATCTTATCCTTCTACGAGAAGTGTTTCTGATCTGGTACATTATTTATGCGTGGTAACCATTCAAGAGAAAATGACAACGCATCTTATCATTCTACGAGAAGTGTTTTTGATATGGGTACTTCATTTATGCATGGTAATCATTCAAAAACACACCACAATTCATCTTATTCTTCTACGAGTGTTTTTTATCAGAGCACATTATTTATGGGTGGTAACCATTAAAGATAACTCCACAAAACATCTTATCATATTACTAGAGGTGTTTCTGATCAGAGCACTTCATTTATGCGTGGTAACGTTTCAAGAAAACCCCACAAAGCTTCGTATCCGACTACTATAAGTGTTTATTCTTCAAATAAATCATTTAAGGGTGGTAACCTTTCACTAAAACACCATGATGGAGAATATTTTACCACACTAGGTGCTTCACGTCTTAGTACTTCATTTAGGAGCAACAAACAACCAAGAAAACACCACAAAGCATCTTATACTTCTACGGGAAGTGTTTCCGATCTGAGTACATCATTTTTGGGTGAGAACCATTCGAGAAAACACCACAAATCATCTATCCTATTAAGAGAAGAGTTACATCTCCGAGTAATTCATTTAAGTTTGGTAACCATTCAAAAAAACAAAATAATGAAGTATGGAATACCACTCTAAGTGCTTCATGTCTCAGTACTCTTTTTATGGTGGGGAATAATCAAGAAAACACAACAACTTCGATTATCCTACTACGGTTAGTGTTTCTGATCGGAGTACTTCATTTGTGGGTGGTAAACATTCAAGAAAAAACACTAAGCATCATATCCTTCTACGTGAAGTGTTTCTGATGAGAGTTGGAGATAAACATTCAACAAAAAACCACAAACATCTTATCCTACTACCAGAAGTGTTTATGATCAGTGTCTTCATTTATGGATGGTAAAGTTTTAAGAAAAGACCACAAAGCATCTTATCCTTCTACGTGAAGTGTTTCTGATTAGAGTACTTCGTTCATAAGAGGCAAGCATTCAAGAAGACACCACAAAGCATCTTATCTTTCTACCAGAAGTGTTTCTGATTAGAGCTTCATTTAGGGGTGATAACCTTTCAAGAAAATCCTCAAAACATCATATCCAAGTACGAGAAGAGTTTTTCTCCGGGTACTTCTTTTAAGTGTGATAACCATTCACTAAACACATTGAAGAATCTTCGAATAACACTCTAACTGCTTCACGTCCGCGTAGTTCATTTATTGATGGTAAACAATCAAGAAAATAAAACAAATCATCTTATCCTACAAAGAGAAGAGTTTCTGATCTAAGTACTTCATTTGTGGTTGGTAACCATTCAAGAAAACACCACAAAGCATCTTATTCTACTATGGGAAGTGCTTATGATCAAATTAATTCATTTGTAGGTAGTAACCATTCAAGAAAACACAACAAAGCATCTTATCCTTCTACGGGAAGTGTTTCTGATCGGAGTACATCATTTATGGGTGATAACCAATCAAGAAAACACCACAAAGCATCTTATCCTTCTACGGGAAGTATTTCTGATCGGAGTACATCATTTATGGGTGATAACCATTCAAGAAAACACCACAAAGCATCTTATCATTCTACGAGAAGTGTTTCTGATCTGGGAACATTATTTATGTGTGGTAACCATTCAAGAAAACACGACAAAGCATCTTATCCTTCTACGAGAAGTGTTTTTGATATGGGTACTTCATTTATGCGTGGTAATCATTCAAAAAAAAACACCACAATTCATCTTATTCTTCTACGAGTGTTTTTTATTGGAGCGCAATATTTATGGGTGGTAACCATTAAAGAAAACTCCACAAAACATCTTATCCTATTACAAGAGGTGTTTCTGATCAGAGCACTTCATTTATGCGTGGTAACGTTTCAAGAAAACCCCACAAAGCCTCGTATCCGACTACTATAAGTGTTTATTCTTCAAATAAATCATTTAAGGGTGGTAACCTTTCACTAAAACACCATGAAGGAGAATACTTTACCACACTAGGTGCTTCACGTCTTAGTACTTCATTTAGGAGCAACAAACAACCAAGAAAACACCACAAAGCATCTTATCCTTCTACGGGAAGTGTTTCCGATCTGAGTACATCATTTTTGGGTGAGAACCATTCGAGAAAACACCACAAAGCATCTATCCTATTAAGAGAAGAGTTACATCTCCGAGTAGTTCATTTAAGTTTGGTAACCATTCAAAAAAACAAAATAATGAAGTATGGAATACCACTCTAAGTGCTTCATGTCTCAGTACTCTTTTTATGGTGGGGAATAATCAAGAAAACACAACAACTTCGATTATCCTACTACGGTTAGTGTTTCTGATCGGAGTACTTCATTTGTGGGTGGTAAACATTCAAGAAAAAACACTAAGCATCATATCCTTCTACGTGAAGTGTTTCTGATGAGAGTTGGAGATAAACATTCAACAAAAAACCACAAACATCTTATCCTACTACCAGAAGTGTTTATGATCAGTGTCTTCATTTATGGATGGTAAAGTTTTAAGAAAAGACCACAAAGCATCTTATCCTTCTACGTGAAGTGTTTCTGATTAGAGTACTTCGTTCATAAGAGGCAAGCATTCAAGAAGACACCACAAAGCATCTTATCTTTCTACCATAAGTGTTTCTGATTAGAGCTTCATTTAGGGGTGATAACCTTTCAAGAAAATCCTCAAAACATCATATCCAAGTACGAGAAGAGTTTTTCTCCGGGTACTTCTTTTAAGTGTGATAACCATTCACTAAACACATTGAAGAATCTTCGACTAACACTCTAACTGCTTCACGTCCGCGTAGTTCATTTATTGATGGTAAACAATCAAGAAAATAAAACAAATCATCTTATCCTACAAAGAGAAGAGTTTCTGATCTAAGTACTTCATTTGTGGTTGGTAACCATTCAAGAAAACACCACAAAGCATCTTATTCTACTATGAGAAGTGCTTATGATCAAATTAATTCATTTGTGGGTAGTAACCATTCAAGAAAACACAACAAAGCATCTTATCATTCTACGGGAAGTGTTTCTGATCGGAGTACATCATTTATGGGTGATAACCATTCAAGAAAACACCACAAAGGATCTTATCCTTCTACGGGAAGTATTTCTGATCGGAGTACATCATTTATGGGTGATAACCATTCAAGAAAACACCACAAAGCATCTTATCATTCTACGAGAAGTGTTTCTGATCTGAGAACATTATTTATGTGTGGTAACCATTCAAGAAAACACGACAAAGCATCTTATCCTTCTACGAGAAGTGTTTTTGATATGGGTACTTCATTTATGCGTGGTAATCATTCAAAAAAAAAAACACCACAATTCATCTTATTCTTCTACGAGTGTTTTTTATTAGAGCGCAATATTTATGGGTGGTAACCATTAAAGAAAACTCCACAAAACATCTTATCCTATTACAAGAGGTGTTTCTGATCAGAGCACTTCATTTATGCGTGGTAACGTTTCAAGAAAACCCCACAAAGCTTCGTATCCGACTACTATAAGTGTTTATTCTTCAAATAAATCATTTAAGGGTGGTAACCTTTCACTAAAACACCATGAAGGAGAATACTTTACCACACTAGGTGCTTCACGTCTTAGTACTTCATTTAGGAGCAACAAACAACCAAGAAAACACCACAAAGCATCTTATCCTTCTACGGGAAGTGTTTCCGATCTGAGTACATCATTTTTGGGTGATAACCATTCAAGAAAACACCACAAAGCATCAATCATATTAGGAGAAGAGTTACATCTCCGAGTACTTCATTTAAGTTTGGTAACAATTCACTAAAACACATTGATGAAGCATGGAATACCACTCTATGTGCGTCATGTCTCAGTAGTCTATTTATGGGTTGTAAATAATCAAGAAAACACAACAACTTCCCTTACCATACTACGGTAAGTGTTTCTTATCGGAGTACTTTATTTGTGGGTGGTAAACATTCAAGAAAACACACTAAGCATCTTATGCTTTCTACGAGAATTGTTTCTGATAAGAGTATTTCGTCCATTGGAGATTCAAGAAAACACCACAAACATTATATCCTACTACCAGAAGTGTTTCTGATCAGTGTCTTCATTTATGGATGGTAAACTTTCAAGAAAATACGACAAAGAATCTTATCCTTCTACGAGAAGTGTTTCTGATCAGAGTACTTCGTTTATAGGAGGTAAGCATTTAAGAAAACACCACAAAGAATCTTATCTTACTACTTGAAGTGTTTCTGATTAGTTAGCTTCATTTAGGGGTGGTATCCTTTCAAGAAAATTCTGAAAGTATCATATCCTACTACGAGAAGAGTTTTTCTCCGAGTACTTGTTTTAAGTGTGATAACCATTTACTAAACACAATGAAGAAGCATCGAATAGCACTCTAACTGCTTCATGTCCGCGTAGTTCATTTATTGATGGTAAACAATCAAGAAAATAGCACAAATCAGCTTAACCTACAAAGAGAAGAGTTTATGATCTAAGCACTTCATTTGTGGTTGGTAACCATTCAAGAAAACACCACAAAGCATCTTATTCTACCATGGGAAGTGTTTTCATCAGATTAATTCATTTATGAGTAGTAACCATTCAAGAAAACACCACAAAGCATCTTATCCTTCTACGAGAAGTGTTTCTGATCTGGTACATTATTTATGCGTGGTAACCATTCAAGAGAAAATGACAACGCATCTTATCATTCTACGAGAAGTGTTTTTGATATGGGTACTTCATTTATGCATGGTAATCATTCAAAAACACACCACAATTCATCTTATTCTTCTACGAGTGTTTTTTATCAGAGCACATTATTTATGGGTGGTAACCATTAAAGATAACTCCACAAAACATCTTATCATATTACTAGAGGTGTTTCTGATCAGAGCACTTCATTTATGCGTGGTAACGTTTCAAGAAAACCCCACAAAGCTTCGTATCCGACTACTATAAGTGTTTATTCTTCAAATAAATCATTTAAGGGTGGTAACCTTTCACTAAAACACCATGATGGAGAATATTTTACCACACTAGGTGCTTCACGTCTTAGTACTTCATTTAGGAGCAACAAACAACCAAGAAAACACCACAAAGCATCTTATACTTCTACGGGAAGTGTTTCCGATCTGAGTACATCATTTTTGGGTGAGAACCATTCGAGAAAACACCACAAATCATCTATCCTATTAAGAGAAGAGTTACATCTCCGAGTAATTCATTTAAGTTTGGTAACCATTCAAAAAAACAAAATAATGAAGTATGGAATACCACTCTAAGTGCTTCATGTCTCAGTACTCTTTTTATGGTGGGGAATAATCAAGAAAACACAACAACTTCGATTATCCTACTACGGTTAGTGTTTCTGATCGGAGTACTTCATTTGTGGGTGGTAAACATTCAAGAAAAAACACTAAGCATCATATCCTTCTACGTGAAGTGTTTCTGATGAGAGTTGGAGATAAACATTCAACAAAAAACCACAAACATCTTATCCTACTACCAGAAGTGTTTATGATCAGTGTCTTCATTTATGGATGGTAAAGTTTTAAGAAAAGACCACAAAGCATCTTATCCTTCTACGTGAAGTGTTTCTGATTAGAGTACTTCGTTCATAAGAGGCAAGCATTCAAGAAGACACCACAAAGCATCTTATCTTTCTACCAGAAGTGTTTCTGATTAGAGCTTCATTTAGGGGTGATAACCTTTCAAGAAAATCCTCAAAACATCATATCCAAGTACGAGAAGAGTTTTTCTCCGGGTACTTCTTTTAAGTGTGATAACCATTCACTAAACACATTGAAGAATCTTCGAATAACACTCTAACTGCTTCACGTCCGCGTAGTTCATTTATTGATGGTAAACAATCAAGAAAATAAAACAAATCATCTTATCCTACAAAGAGAAGAGTTTCTGATCTAAGTACTTCATTTGTGGTTGGTAACCATTCAAGAAAACACCACAAAGCATCTTATTCTACTATGGGAAGTGCTTATGATCAAATTAATTCATTTGTGGGTAGTAACCATTCAAGAAAACACAACAAAGCATCTTATCCTTCTACGGGAAGTGTTTCTGATCGGAGTACATCATTTATGGGTGATAACCATTCAAGAAAACACCACAAAGCATCTTATCTTTCTACGGGAAGTATTTCTGATCGGAGTACATCATTTATGGGTGATAACCATTCAAGAAAACACCACAAAGCATCTTATCATTCTACGAGAAGTGTTTCTGATCTGGGAACATTATTTATGTGTGGTAACCATTCAAGAAAACACGACAAAGCATCTTATCCTTCTACGAGAAGTGTTTTTGATATGGGTACTTCATTTATGCGTGGTAATCATTCAAAAAAAAAACACCACAATTCATCTTATTCTTCTACGAGTGTTTTTTATTAGAGCGCAATATTTATGGGTGGTAACCATTAAAGAAAACTCCACAAAACATCTTATCCTATTACAAGAGGTGTTTCTGATCAGAGCACTTCATTTATGCGTGGTAACGTTTCAAGAAAACCCCACAAAGCCTCGTATCCGACTACTATAAGTGTTTATTCTTCAAATAAATCATTTAAGGGTGGTAACCTTTCACTAAAACACCATGAAGGAGAATACTTTACCACACTAGGTGCTTCACGTCTTAGTACTTCATTTAGGAGCAACAAACAACCAAGAAAACACCACAAAGCATCTTATCCTTCTACGGGAAGTGTTTCCGATCTGAGTACATCATTTTTGGGTGATAACCATTCAAGAAAACACCACAAAGCATCAATCATATTAGGAGAAGAGTTACATCTCCGAGTACTTCATTTAAGTTTGGTAACAATTCACTAAAACACATTGATGAAGCATGGAATACCACTCTATGTGCGTCATGTCTCAGTAGTCTATTTATGGGTTGTAAATAATCAAGAAAACACAACAACTTCCCTTACCATACTACGGTAAGTGTTTCTTATCGGAGTACTTTATTTGTGGGTGGTAAACATTCAAGAAAACACACTAAGCATCTTATCCTTTCTACGAGAATTGTTTCTGATAAGAGTATTTCGTCCATTGGAGATTCAAGAAAACACCACAAACATTATATCCTACTACCAGAAGTGTTTCTGATCAGTGTCTTCATTTATGGATGGTAAACTTTCAAGAAAATACGACAAAGAATCTTATCCTTCTACGAGAAGTGTTTCTGATCAGAGTACTTCGTTTATAGGAGGTAAGCATTTAAGAAAACACCACAAAGAATCTTATCTTACTACTTGAAGTGTTTCTGATTAGTTAGCTTCATTTAGGGGTGGTATCCTTTCAAGAAAATCCTGAAAGTATCATATCCTACTACGAGAAGAGTTTTTCTCCGAGTACTTGTTTTAAGTGT
This sequence comes from Eleocharis quinqueflora, assembly GCA_964058865.1. NCBI lineage: Eukaryota > Viridiplantae > Streptophyta > Magnoliopsida > Poales > Cyperaceae > Eleocharis > Eleocharis quinqueflora. The sequence continues at coordinate 11,773 of CAXKVX010003350.1, forward strand.
GATAACCATTTACTAAACACAATGAAGAAGCATCGAATAGCACTCTAACTGCTTCATGTCCGCGTAGTTCATTTATTGATGGTAAACAATCAAGAAAATAGCACAAATCAGCTTAACCTACAAAGAGAAGAGTTTATGATCTAAGCACTTCATTTGTGGTTGGTAACCATTCAAGAAAACACCACAAAGCATCTTATTCTACCATGGGAAGTGTTTTCATCAGATTAATTCATTTATGAGTAGTAACCATTCAAGAAAACACCACAAAGCATCTTATCATTCTACGAGAAGTGTTTCTGATCTGGTACATTATTTATGCGTGGTAACCATTCAAGAGAAAATGACAACGCATCTTATCATTCTACGAGAAGTGTTTTTGATATGGGTACTTCATTTATGAATGGTAATCATTCAAAAACACACCACAATTCATCTTATTCTTCTACGAGTGTTTTTTATCAGAGCACATTATTTATGGGTGGTAACCATTAAAGATAACTCCACAAAACATCTTATCATATTACTAGAGGTGTTTCTGATCAGAGCACTTCATTTATGCGTGGTAACGTTTCAAGAAAACCCCACAAAGCTTCATTGCCTACTTATAGAAGTGTTTATTCTTCAAATACTTCATTTAAGGGTGGTAACCTTTCACTAAAACACCATGATGGAGAATATTTTACCACACTAGGTGCTTCACGTCTTAGTACTTCATTTAGGAGCAACAAACAACCAAGACAACACCACAAAGCATCTTATACTTCTACGGGAAGTGTTTCCGATCTGAGTACATCATTTTTGGGTGAGAACCATTCGAGAAAACACCACAAATCATCTATCCTATTAAGAGAAGAGTTACATCTCCGAGTAATTCATTTAAGTTTGGTAACCATTCAAAAAAACAAAATAATGAAGTATGGAATACCACTCTAAGTGCTTCATGTCTCAGTACTCTTTTTATGGTGGGGAATAATCAAGAAAACACAACAACTTCGATTATCCTACTACGGTTAGTGTTTCTGATCGGAGTACTTCATTTGTGGGTGGTAAACATTCAAGAAAAAACACTAAGCATCATATCCTTCTACGTGAAGTGTTTCTGATGAGAGTTGGAGATAAACATTCAACAAAAAACCACAAACATCTTATCCTACTACCAGAAGTGTTTATGATCAGTGTCTTCATTTATGGATGGTAAAGTTTTAAGAAAAGACCACAAAGCATCTTATCCTTCTACGTGAAGTGTTTCTGATTAGAGTACTTCGTTCATAAGAGGCAAGCATTCAAGAAGACACCACAAAGCATCTTATCTTTCTACCAGAAGTGTTTCTGATTAGAGCTTCATTTAGGGGTGATAACCTTTCAAGAAAATCCTCAAAACATCATATCCAAGTACGAGAAGAGTTTTTCTCCGGGTACTTCTTTTAAGTGTGATAACCATTCACTAAACACATTGAAGAATCTTCGAATAACACTCTAACTGCTTCACGTCCGCGTAGTTCATTTATTGATGGTAAACAATCAAGAAAATAAAACAAATCATCTTATCCTACAAAGAGAAGAGTTTCTGATCTAAGTACTTCATTTGTGGTTGGTAACCATTCAAGAAAACACCACAAAGCATCTTATTCTACTATGGGAAGTGCTTATGATCAAATTAATTCATTTGTGGGTAGTAACCATTCAAGAAAACACAACAAAGCATCTTATCCTTCTACGGGAAGTGTTTCTGATCGGAGTACATCATTTATGGGTGATAACCAATCAAGAAAACACCACAAAGCATCTTATCCTTCTACGGGAAGTATTTCTGATCGGAGTACATCATTTATGGGTGATAACCATTCAAGAAAACACCACAAAGCATCTTATCATTCTACGAGAAGTGTTTCTGATCTGGGAACATTATTTATGTGTGGTAACCATTCAAGAAAACACGACAAAGCATCTTATCCTTCTACGAGAAGTGTTTTTGATATGGGTACTTCATTTATGCGTGGTAATCATTCAAAAAAAAACACCACAATTCATCTTATTCTTCTACGAGTGTTTTTTATTGGAGCGCAATATTTATGGGTGGTAACCATTAAAGAAAACTCCACAAAACATCTTATCCTATTACAAGAGGTGTTTCTGATCAGAGCACTTCATTTATGCGTGGTAACGTTTCAAGAAAACCCCACAAAGCCTCGTATCCGACTACTATAAGTGTTTATTCTTCAAATAAATCATTTAAGGGTGGTAACCTTTCACTAAAACACCATGAAGGAGAATACTTTACCACACTAGGTGCTTCACGTCTTAGTACTTCATTTAGGAGCAACAAACAACCAAGAAAACACCACAAAGCATCTTATCCTTCTACGGGAAGTGTTTCCGATCTGAGTACATCATTTTTGGGTGATAACCATTCAAGAAAACACCACAAAGCATCAATCATATTAGGAGAAGAGTTACATCTCCGAGTACTTCATTTAAGTTTGGTAACAATTCACTAAAACACATTGATGAAGCATGGAATACCACTCTATGTGCGTCATGTCTCAGTAGTCTATTTATGGGTTGTAAATAATCAAGAAAACACAACAACTTCCCTTACCATACTACGGTAAGTGTTTCTTATCGGAGTACTTTATTTGTGGGTGGTAAACATTCAAGAAAACACACTAAGCATCTTATCCTTTCTACGAGAATTGTTTCTGATAAGAGTATTTCGTCCATTGGAGATTCAAGAAAACACCACAAACATTATATCCTACTACCAGAAGTGTTTCTTATCAGTGTCTTCATTTATGGATGGTAAACTTTCAAGAAAATACGACAAAGAATCTTATCCTTCTACGAGAAGTGTTTCTGATCAGAGTACTTCGTTTATAGGAGGTAAGCATTTAAGAAAACACCACAAAGAATCTTATCTTACTACTTGAAGTGTTTCTGATTAGTTAGCTTCATTTAGGGGTGGTATCCTTTCAAGAAAATCCTGAAAGTATCATATCCTACTACGAGAAGAGTTTTTCTCCGAGTACTTGTTTTAAGTGTGATAACCATTTACTAAACACAATGAAGAAGCATCGAATAGCACTCTAACTGCTTCATGTCCGCGTAGTTCATTTATTGATGGTAAACAATCAAGAAAATAGCACAAATCAGCTTAACCTACAAAGAGAAGAGTTTATGATCTAAGCACTTCATTTGTGGTTGGTAACCATTCAAGAAAACACCACAAAGCATCTTATTCTACCATGGGAAGTGTTTTCATCAGATTAATTCATTTATGAGTAGTAACCATTCAAGAAAACACCACAAAGCATCTTATCCTTCTACGAGAAGTGTTTCTGATCTGGTACATTATTTATGCGTGGTAACCATTCAAGAGAAAATGACAACGCATCTTATCATTCTACGAGAAGTGTTTTTGATATGGGTACTTCATTTATGCATGGTAATCATTCAAAAACACACCACAATTCATCTTATTCTTCTACGAGTGTTTTTTATCAGAGCACATTATTTATGGGTGGTAACCATTAAAGATAACTCCACAAAACATCTTATCATATTACTAGAGGTGTTTCTGATCAGAGCACTTCATTTATGCGTGGTAACGTTTCAAGAAAACCCCACAAAGCTTCATTGCCTACTTATAGAAGTGTTTATTCTTCAAATACTTCATTTAAGGGTGGTAACCTTTCACTAAAACACCATGATGGAGAATATTTTACCACACTAGGTGCTTCACGTCTTAGTACTTCATTTAGGAGCAACAAACAACCAAGAAAACACCACAAAGCATCTTATACTTCTACGGGAAGTGTTTCCGATCTGAGTACATCATTTTTGGGTGAGAACCATTCGAGAAAACACCACAAATCATCTATCCTATTAAGAGAAGAGTTACATCTCCGAGTAATTCATTTAAGTTTGGTAACCATTCAAAAAAACAAAATAATGAAGTATGGAATACCACTCTAAGTGCTTCATGTCTCAGTACTCTTTTTATGGTGGGGAATAATCAAGAAAACACAACAACTTCGATTATCCTACTACGGTTAGTGTTTCTGATCGGAGTACTTCATTTGTGGGTGGTAAACATTCAAGAAAAAACACTAAGCATCATATCCTTCTACGTGAAGTGTTTCTGATGAGAGTTGGAGATAAACATTCAACAAAAAACCACAAACATCTTATCCTACTACCAGAAGTGTTTATGATCAGTGTCTTCATTTATGGATGGTAAAGTTTTAAGAAAAGACCACAAAGCATCTTATCCTTCTACGTGAAGTGTTTCTGATTAGAGTACTTCGTTCATAAGAGGCAAGCATTCAAGAAGACACCACAAAGCATCTTATCTTTCTACCAGAAGTGTTTCTGATTAGAGCTTCATTTAGGGGTGATAACCTTTCAAGAAAATCCTCAAAACATCATATCCAAGTACGAGAAGAGTTTTTCTCCGGGTACTTCTTTTAAGTGTGATAACCATTCACTAAACACATTGAAGAATCTTCGAATAACACTCTAACTGCTTCACGTCCGCGTAGTTCATTTATTGATGGTAAACAATCAAGAAAATAAAACAAATCATCTTATCCTACAAAGAGAAGAGTTTCTGATCTAAGTACTTCATTTGTGGTTGGTAACCATTCAAGAAAACACCACAAAGCATCTTATTCTACTATGGGAAGTGCTTATGATCAAATTAATTCATTTGTGGGTAGTAACCATTCAAGAAAACACAACAAAGCATCTTATCCTTCTACGGGAAGTGTTTCTGATCGGAGTACATCATTTATGGGTGATAACCATTCAAGAAAACACCACAAAGCATCTTATCCTTCTACGGGAAGTATTTCTGATCGGAGTACATCATTTATGGGTGATAACCATTCAAGAAAACACCACAAAGCATCTTATCATTCTACGAGAAGTGTTTCTGATCTGGGAACATTATTTATGTGTGGTAACCATTCAAGAAAACACGACAAAGCATCTTATCCTTCTACGAGAAGTGTTTTTGATATGGGTACTTCATTTATGCGTGGTAATCATTCAAAAAAAAACACCACAATTCATCTTATTCTTCTACGAGTGTTTTTTATTGGAGCGCAATATTTATGGGTGGTAACCATTAAAGAAAACTCCACAAAACATCTTATCCTATTACAAGAGGTGTTTCTGATCAGAGCACTTCATTTATGCGTGGTAACGTTTCAAGAAAACCCCACAAAGCCTCGTATCCGACTACTATAAGTGTTTATTCTTCAAATAAATCATTTAAGGGTGGTAACCTTTCACTAAAACACCATGAAGGAGAATACTTTACCACACTAGGTGCTTCACGTCTTAGTACTTCATTTAGGAGCAACAAACAACCAAGAAAACACCACAAAGCATCTTATCCTTCTACGGGAAGTGTTTCCGATCTGAGTACATCATTTTTGGGTGATAACCATTCAAGAAAACACCACAAAGCATCAATCATATTAGGAGAAGAGTTACATCTCCGAGTACTTCATTTAAGTTTGGTAACAATTCACTAAAACACATTGATGAAGCATGGAATACCACTCTATGTGCGTCATGTCTCAGTAGTCTATTTATGGGTTGTAAATAATCAAGAAAACACAACAACTTCCCTTACCATACTACGGTAAGTGTTTCTTATCGGAGTACTTTATTTGTGGGTGGTAAACATTCAAGAAAACACACTAAGCATCTTATCCTTTCTACGAGAATTGTTTCTGATAAGAGTATTTCGTCCATTGGAGATTCAAGAAAACACCACAAACATTATATCCTACTACCAGAAGTGTTTCTTATCAGTGTCTTCATTTATGGATGGTAAACTTTCAAGAAAATACGACAAAGAATCTTATCCTTCTACGAGAAGTGTTTCTGATCAGAGTACTTCGTTTATAGGAGGTAAGCATTTAAGAAAACACCACAAAGAATCTTATCTTACTACTTGAAGTGTTTCTGATTAGTTAGCTTCATTTAGGGGTGGTATCCTTTCAAGAAAATCCTGAAAGTATCATATCCTACTACGAGAAGAGTTTTTCTCCGAGTACTTGTTTTAAGTGTGATAACCATTTACTAAACACAATGAAGAAGCATCGAATAGCACTCTAACTGCTTCATGTCCGCGTAGTTCATTTATTGATGGTAAACAATCAAGAAAATAGCACAAATCAGCTTAACCTACAAAGAGAAGAGTTTATGATCTAAGCACTTCATTTGTGGTTGGTAACCATTCAAGAAAACACCACAAAGCATCTTATTCTACCATGGGAAGTGTTTTCATCAGATTAATTCATTTATGAGTAGTAACCATTCAAGAAAACACCACAAAGCATCTTATCCTTCTACGAGAAGTGTTTCTGATCTGGTACATTATTTATGCGTGGTAACCATTCAAGAGAAAATGACAACGCATCTTATCATTCTACGAGAAGTGTTTTTGATATGGGTACTTCATTTATGCATGGTAATCATTCAAAAACACACCACAATTCATCTTATTCTTCTACGAGTGTTTTTTATCAGAGCACATTATTTATGGGTGGTAACCATTAAAGATAACTCCACAAAACATCTTATCATATTACTAGAGGTGTTTCTGATCAGAGCACTTCATTTATGCGTGGTAACGTTTCAAGAAAACCCCACAAAGCTTCATTGCCTACTTATAGAAGTGTTTATTCTTCAAATACTTCATTTAAGGGTGGTAACCTTTCACTAAAACACCATGATGGAGAATATTTTACCACACTAGGTGCTTCACGTCTTAGTACTTCATTTAGGAGCAACAAACAACCAAGAAAACACCACAAAGCATCTTATACTTCTACGGGAAGTGTTTCCGATCTGAGTACATCATTTTTGGGTGAGAACCATTCGAGAAAACACCACAAATCATCTATCCTATTAAGAGAAGAGTTACATCTCCGAGTAATTCATTTAAGTTTGGTAACCATTCAAAAAAACAAAATAATGAAGTATGGAATACCACTCTAAGTGCTTCATGTCTCAGTACTCTTTTTATGGTGGGGAATAATCAAGAAAACACAACAACTTCGATTATCCTACTACGGTTAGTGTTTCTGATCGGAGTACTTCATTTGTGGGTGGTAAACATTCAAGAAAAAACACTAAGCATCATATCCTTCTACGTGAAGTGTTTCTGATGAGAGTTGGAGATAAACATTCAACAAAAAACCACAAACATCTTATCCTACTACCAGAAGTGTTTATGATCAGTGTCTTCATTTATGGATGGTAAAGTTTTAAGAAAAGACCACAAAGCATCTTATCCTTCTACGTGAAGTGTTTCTGATTAGAGTACTTCGTTCATAAGAGGCAAGCATTCAAGAAGACACCACAAAGCATCTTATCTTTCTACCAGAAGTGTTTCTGATTAGAGCTTCATTTAGGGGTGATAACCTTTCAAGAAAATCCTCAAAACATCATATCCAAGTACGAGAAGAGTTTTTCTCCGGGTACTTCTTTTAAGTGTGATAACCATTCACTAAACACATTGAAGAATCTTCGAATAACACTCTAACTGCTTCACGTCCGCGTAGTTCATTTATTGATGGTAAACAATCAAGAAAATAAAACAAATCATCTTATCCTACAAAGAGAAGAGTTTCTGATCTAAGTACTTCATTTGTGGTTGGTAACCATTCAAGAAAACACCACAAAGCATCTTATTCTACTATGGGAAGTGCTTATGATCAAATTAATTCATTTGTGGGTAGTAACCATTCAAGAAAACACAACAAAGCATCTTATCCTTCTACGGGAAGTGTTTCTGATCGGAGTACATCATTTATGGGTGATAACCATTCAAGAAAACACCACAAAGCATCTTATCCTTCTACGGGAAGTATTTCTGATCGGAGTACATCATTTATGGGTGATAACCATTCAAGAAAACACCACAAAGCATCTTATCATTCTACGAGAAGTGTTTCTGATCTGGGAACATTATTTATGTGTGGTAACCATTCAAGAAAACACGACAAAGCATCTTATCCTTCTACGAGAAGTGTTTTTGATATGGGTACTTCATTTATGCGTGGTAATCATTCAAAAAAAAAACACCACAATTCATCTTATTCTTCTACGAGTGTTTTTTATTAGAGCGCAATATTTATGGGTGGTAACCATTAAAGAAAACTCCACAAAACATCTTATCCTATTACAAGAGGTGTTTCTGATCAGAGCACTTCATTTATGCGTGGTAACGTTTCAAGAAAACCCCACAAAGCCTCGTATCCGACTACTATAAGTGTTTATTCTTCAAATAAATCGTTTAAGGGTGGTAACCTTTCACTAAAACACCATGAAGGAGAATACTTTACCACACTAGGTGCTTCACGTCTTAGTACTTCATTTAGGAGCAACAAACAACCAAGAAAACACCACAAAGCTTCTTATCCTTCTACGGGAAGTGTTTCCGATCTGAGTACATCATTTTTGGGTGATAACCATTCAAGAAAACACCACAAAGCATCAATCATATTAGGAGAAGAGTTACATCTCCGAGTACTTCATTTAAGTTTGGTAACAATTCACTAAAACACATTGATGAAGCATGGAATACCACTCTATGTGCGTCATGTCTCAGTAGTCTATTTATGGGTTGTAAATAATCAAGAAAACACAACAACTTCCCTTACCATACTACGGTAAGTGTTTCTTATCGGAGTACTTTATTTGTGGGTGGTAAACATTCAAGAAAACACACTAAGCATCTTATCCTTTCTACGAGAATTGTTTCTGATAAGAGTATTTCGTCCATTGGAGATTCAAGAAAACACCACAAACATTATATCCTACTACCAGAAGTGTTTCTGATCAGTGTCTTCATTTATGGATGGTAAACTTTCAAGAAAATACGACAAAGCATCTTATCCTTCTACGAGAAGTGTTTCTGATCAGAGTACTTCGTTTATAGGAGGTAAGCATTTAAGAAAACACCACAAAGAATCTTATCTTACTACTTGAAGTGTTTCTGATTAGTTAGCTTCATTTAGGGGTGGTATCCTTTCAAGAAAATCCTGAAAGTATCATATCCTACTACGAGAAGAGTTTTTCTCCGAGTACTTGTTTTAAGTGTGATAACCATTTACTAAACACAATGAAGAAGCATCGAATAGCACTCTAACTGCTTCATGTCCGCGTAGTTCATTTATTGATGGTAAACAATCAAGAAAATAGCACAAATCAGCTTAACCTACAAAGAGAAGAGTTTATGATCTAAGCACTTCATTTGTGGTTGGTAACCATTCAAGAAAACACCACAAAGCATCTTATTCTACCATGGGAAGTGTTTTCATCAGATTAATTCATTTATGAGTAGTAACCATTCAAGAAAACACCACAAAGCATCTTATCCTTCTACGAGAAGTGTTTCTGATCTGGTACATTATTTATGCGTGGTAACCATTCAAGAGAAAATGACAACGCATCTTATCATTCTACGAGAAGTGTTTTTGATATGGGTACTTCATTTATGCATGGTAATCATTCAAAAACACACCACAATTCATCTTATTCTTCTACGAGTGTTTTTTATCAGAGCACATTATTTATGGGTGGTAACCATTAAAGATAACTCCACAAAACATCTTATCATATTACAAGAGGTGTTTCTGATCAGAGCACTTCATTTATGCGTGGTAACGTTTCAAGAAAACCCCACAAAGCTTCATTGCCTACTTATAGAAGTGTTTATTCTTCAAATACTTCATTTAAGGGTGGTAACCTTTCACTAAAACACCATGATGGAGAATATTTTACCACACTAGGTGCTTCACGTCTTAGTACTTCATTTAGGAGCAACAAACAACCAAGAAAACACCACAAAGCATCTTATACTTCTACGGGAAGTGTTTCCGATCTGAGTACATCATTTTTGGGTGAGAACCATTCGAGAAAACACCACAAAGCATCTATCCTATTAAGAGAAGAGTTACATCTCCGAGTAGTTCATTTAAGTTTGGTAACCATTCAAAAAAACAAAATAATGAAGTATGGAATACCACTCTAAGTGCTTCATGTCTCAGTACTCTTTTTATGGTGGGGAATAATCAAGAAAACACAACAACTTCGATTATCCTACTACGGTTAGTGTTTCTGATCGGAGTACTTCATTTGTGGGTGGTAAACATTCAAGAAAAAACACTAAGCATCATATCCTTCTACGTGAAGTGTTTCTGATGAGAGTTGGAGATAAACATTCAAGAAAACACCACAAACATCTTACCCTACTACCAGAAGTGTTTATGATCAGTGTCTTTATTTATGGATGGTAAAGTTTTAAGAAAAGACCACAAAGCATCTTATCCTTCTACGTGAAGTGTTTCTGATTAGAGTACTTCGTTCATAAGAGGCAAGCATTCAAGAAGACACCACAAAGCATCTTATCTTTCTACCATAAGTGTTTCTGATTAGAGCTTCATTTAGGGGTGATAACCTTTGAAGAATTCCTCAAAACATCATATCCAAGTACGAGAAGAGTTTTTCTCCGGGTACTTCTTTTAAGTGTGATAACCATTCACTAAACACATTGAAGAATCTTCGAATAACACTCTAACTGCTTCACGTCCGCGTAGTTCATTTATTGATGGTAAACAATCAAGAAAATAAAACAAATCATCTTATCCTACAAAGAGAAGAGTTTCTGATCTAAGTACTTCATTTGTGGTTGGTAACCATTCAAGAAAACACCACAAAGCATCTTATTCTACTATGGGAAGTGCTTATGATCAAATTAATTCATTTGTGGGTAGTAACCATTCAAGAAAACACAACAAAGCATCTTATCCTTCTACGGGAAGTGTTTCTGATCTGAGTACATCATTTATGGGTGATAACCATTCAAGAAAACACCACAAAGCATCTTATCCTTCTACGGGAAGTATTTCTGATCGGAGTACATCATTTATGGGTGATAACCATTCAAGAAAACACCACAAAGCATCTTATCATTCTACGAGAAGTGTTTCTGATCTGGGAACATTATTTATGTGTGGTAACCATTCAAGAAAACACGACAAAGCATCTTATCCTTCTACGAGAAGTGTTTTTGATATGGGTACTTCATTTATGCGTGGTAATCATTCAAAAAAAAAAAACACCACAATTCATCTTATTCTTCTACGAGTGTTTTTTATTAGAGCACAATATTTATGGGTGGTAACCATTAAAGAAAACTCCACAAAACATCTTATCCTATTACAAGAGGTGTTTCTGATCAGAGCACTTCATTTATGCGTGGTAACGTTTCAAGAAAACCCCACAAAGCTTCGTATCCGACTACTATAAGTGTTTATTCTTCAAATAAATCATTTAAGGGTGGTAACCTTTCACTAAAATACCATGAAGGAGAATACTTTACCACACTAGGTGCTTCACGTCTTAGTACTTCATTTAGGAGCAACAAACAACCAAGAAAACACCACAAAGCATCTTATCCTTCTATGGGAAGTGTTTCCGATCTGAGTACATCATTTTTGGGTGATAACCATTCAAGAAAACACCACAAAGCATCAATCATATTAAGAGAAGATTTACATCTCCGAGTACTTCATTTAAGTTTGGTAACAATTCACTAAAACACATTGATGAAGCATGGAATACCACTCTATGTGCGTCATGTCTCAGTAGTCTATTTATGGGTTGTAAATAATCAAGAAAACACAACAACTTCCCTTACCATACTACGGTAAGTGTTTCTTATCGGAGTACTTTATTTGTGGGTGGTAAACATTCAAGAAAACACACTAAGCATCTTATCCTTTCTACGAGAATTGTTTCTGATAAGAGTATTTCGTCCATTGGAGATAAACATTCAAGAAAACACCACAAACATTATATCCTACTACCAGAAGTGTTTCTGATCAGTGTCTTCATTTATGGATGGTAAACTTTCAAGAAAATACGACAAAGCATCTTATCCTTCTACGAGAAGTGTTTCTGATCAGAGTACTTCGTTTATAGGAGGTAAGCATTTAAGAAAACACCACAAAGCATCTTATCTTACTACTAGAAGTGTTTCTGATTAGTTAGCTTCATTTAGGGGTGGTATCCTTTCAAGAAAATCCTGAAAGTATCATATCCTACTACGAGAAGAGTTTTTCTCCGAGTACTTGTTTTAAGTGTGATAACCATTTACTAAACACAATGAAGAAGCATCGAATAGCACTCTAACTGCTTCATGTCCGCGTAGTTCATTTATTGATGGTAAACAATCAAGAAAATAGCACAAATCAGCTTAACCTACAAAGAGAAGAGTTTATGATCTAAGCACTTCATTTGTGGTTGGTAACCATTCAAGAAAACACAACAACTTCCCTTACCATACTACGGTAAGTGTTTCTTATCGGAGTACTTTATTTGTGGGTGGTAAACATTCAAGAAAACACACTAAGCATCTTATCCTTTCTACGAGAATTGTTTCTGATAAGAGTATTTCGTCCATTGGAGATTCAAGAAAACACCACAAACATTATATCCTACTACCAGAAGTGTTTCTGATCAGTGTCTTCCTTTATGGATGGTAAACTTTCAAGAAAATGCGACAAAGCATCTTATCCTTCTACGAGAAGTATTTCTGATCAGAGCACTTCGTTAATAGGAGGTCAGCATTCAGAAGACACCACAAAGCATCCTATATTACCACCAGAAGTGTTTCTGATTAGTGAACTTCATTTAGGAGTGGTAAACTTTCAAGAAAATCCTCAAAGCGTCATATCCTACTACTAGAAGAGTTTTTTCTGAGTACTTCTTTTAAGTGTGATAACCATTCACTAAACACAATGAAGAAGAATCGAATAGCACTCTAACTCTTCATGTCCGCGTAGTTCATTTATTGATGGTAAACAATCAAGAAAATAGCACAAATCATCTTATCCTACAAAGAGAAGAGTTTCTGATCTAAGTACTTTAATTGTGGGTGTTAACCATTCAAGAAAACACCACAAAGCATCATTTTCTACTATGGGAAGTGTTTCTGATCAGATTAATTCATTTATGGGTAGTAACCATTCAAAAAAAAATACCACAAAGCATCTTATTCTTCTACGGGATGTGTTTTCGATCTGAGTACATCATCTATGGGTGATAACCATTCAAGAAAATACCACAAAGCATCTTATCCTTCTACGGGATGTATTTTCGATCTGAGTACATCATCTATGGGTGATAACCATTCAAGAAAATACCACAAAGCATCTTATCATTCTACGAGATGTGTTTCTCATCTGCGTACATCAACCCGTGAAGTTTTTAAACACGTTAAACATAAATTTATGCATGTTAGTGTAAATAAATAAATCGTCAATGATTAAAATTTTGGTATTATCCGCAAATGCGAAATACCTAGTTATACCATCTCCACTAAACTTAAAGTAACGGGGTAGTTTATGCCTAAACTCTCCAATATGAAATACAGCAACATTTATTATTAATTGGGGACAAATAATTAAATAAACTCATGCAATAAAATTTCATAGGTACAAACATGTAAATTCATAAATTAATACATTAATATCCAATCTTTCCAAAAATAACCTTTAAGATTTGTCTAACAATATTTAACCTAAAAATAACAAAACAAGAATTATTATCTGAGATTTTAATTTTGGTTATTTGTATGAGACGAGTTAAATTTACCCGTGTACGGTTTAGACGTACATCTGTTATACGTATGGATGCACGAACGGAACAACATAAAGCAAAGTCGACAGCTCTTAACCAGTTGGGAAGCCAGCAAACGCGACGCACATCTATGCAGCAACCCAGAGAGTTAATTATTATAGGAGGAAGTGAGTGACCACTTGAGAAAGTGCACAAATGATGTCACAAAAAATCCGGGCACCCACTCATTCCTCTCCACTACCCCCTTGGAAACTCGCGCCCCTCACTCTCCTTCTTTCTTTCTCGGGGCCCACACCCCCCCTAAAAGATCCGAACTCTCTCTCTCTTTAATTAATACTCCCTAGGAAAATCGTGCCTCTCACCCACCCTTTTCTCCTTCCTTCTTTCTCTGCTGCCCCCGTCACTTCACCCTTTTTCCCTTTCTCCTCTCGGCACGCTATCTCTCTCTCTCACGCTCCCTATTCTCCTCTCACATGGCATTTAATGCCCTCCCTGTACACCACTGCTCTCTCTCTTGCATTTCTTCACTCCCTGTCAGACTTTTTTCTCACCTCTCACCCCTATTTTCCCCTCTTTGTCTTGTCTTCTCCGTAGGCCATTAATGGCGATCTCACATCTGTTTGACTTTTGTCGTCTGCCTGTCCCTCCTGATGGCACTTCGCCATTTAAGAGGTGTACCTCTCTACCTCTGTCGTAGGTTTGTACTCGAGACACTCGAGTGCGCTGGAGAAATTACTCGAATCAAGTCACTGTCACGTGCCTCTTTGGCCACGGCCGCTGTCAGAAAACCCCGAGGCACGAAAATCTACGCCAAGTAGTACCCATATACCTCCCTCGTTACTGCCTGGCCTCCCTCTCCTCTTTATATAGTTCCTCATTCTCTCTCTCTCTCGAGTTTTTCCTCGCTGGAACTGAATTAGCTCATGTGTTGAGATAATTTGATTTAAATTGATAAACTTTAAAGAGGTAGAGGTTTAAGAGAAAGGAGGATAAGAGGGAAACGAGGTAGAGGCCGGCGCATCAGAGGAAGGTTAGACAACACCCCGATCGTCCCCCGCCTGTCTTAAGCATTTACCCCTAATCTGGTAAATGATTCAACCTGAATTACCTGTTACTTGTTTGATATTGTGCCTTTGAGGCTCCTTTGCATTTGCTGTTGATTTTAATGGATTTTAGTTGTGAAAATTCTTGTTGATGTTCAAGATTTGTGATGGCAGTGGCCTTCGAGCCACTGCCTGTGTACTGTGGGGGTTATCTGCGTTTACCAGCACTTTGGGTCTGGTTATTTCAGATTTGAAAGCAGAACAGATCTTGTATATTTGTATTTGCTGGTAGGGACTTAGGCTGTACTAGCCTTGTCTGATGTTGAGAAAATTAATTAATTTGTATTGGGAGTGGGTTTACTGATACGACACTTGAATTGAACCTTGAAAGGGGATTTGGGGGTCCTGACTTGCTGTACCAAATCTTATACTGTCAGACACCGGTATTGGTTACTGGTGCTTGTTATCGATTCTATACCGATGCCCCTAATTTGTAGCTTGCTGTGTGTGCTGGGTTGCTCTGGTTTGGTCGTCGGAAAAGAGAGGAACAAAACTGGGCCAAAGGTGGTGACTGGCCCAGTAAGCTTGTTCACTATAATAATTTAAATGGGCCCATTTGACTTTATGGGTTTTAGAATAACTAAACAGTTAGCCCTTGGGCCTTTAAGGCCCATTTTACCCTATGGACCCTTGATTGGATAATAGATAAAAATAAGAACAAAATTTAGTTCTAAGTATTTTGGGCCTTAACCCTAATTTGGGTTGAGTTGGGTATTATACAGATATTACGCAAATTAGAGGTTTAGCCCAAGATACTTAGTAATTAGATCCAAATGATAAAAAGGACCGAAAAAGGTATAATTGGGAAATGACGTTTATAAGCCCGTGCAGCGAGAGCTACGGCAATGACGTATGAGTCTCGGGCTTCCGATCCCACAGGATTAACACAAACCAAACATAAATTAAAAATAACCAACTTATGTTTCTATATATTTTCTATACTATATTTATCACAATAAACAATATAACGTATAATATACGGCTCAGTTACATAGTAGGATAGTAGCTTGGTACGACATCGTATTTGACATGATGACACTTGATTTACTAATGATGCGTAACGAATAAATTAAGTAACTAAACTTGATATAATACTAAACAATAAAATTAAATAATTATAAGTGTTACTAAGTGTAATATATATATATATATATATATACACACACACACATATATATATACAAAATAACCAAATAATAAATTACATATATATGAGTATGTATATAAGTATATATATGATTATATGTTTATACATATATATAAGTTCATATATAAGTATATATATATATATACTTATATATGAACTTATATATATATACATATATTTAATAAAGTACACTCAAATCACCACCAACCATATTGGACTAAGTACAACTAAATAAATAACATTATATATTGATCAATTTCTCTATATCACATAGAGTATATTGTACACCTAAATTTCATATGAAAAACATCCAATTATGACTAAGTAAATTCTAATTATAAAGATATATATATTGATCAATTTTTCTATAAGCACATAATCAATATATTTACACACACATAGGTTAATATATATATATAGCTATTTTTGTTTCTTCTTTGATTGTTAATAA
Organism: Eleocharis quinqueflora; assembly: GCA_964058865.1. Lineage (NCBI taxonomy): Eukaryota > Viridiplantae > Streptophyta > Magnoliopsida > Poales > Cyperaceae > Eleocharis > Eleocharis quinqueflora. Next base: position 28,136 of record CAXKVX010003350.1, read on the forward strand.
TAAAAGTCCAACTAAAAATAGTTGATTTTATAACATGCTTTCCTCGTGATTGTTATTTACATTTTGTACATTATCGTCTTGACGTCACATTTAATAATGGAAATAGTAAAACATTATAAAATAACATATAAATTAGATACGAAGAAAGAGATATGTGAGTTGAACACACACTCACTGTGCAGCATGGACACTGCACACCAGACTTGATTAAGTAAAAAATTGTTGAATAAAGTAAATTAGGAGCATTAAGGACGTCTCAAGCGCCGTTACCTTGTCATTTGATTTCACTTAATTTCACAAGTCCCTCGACTAATTAAACAAACTCGAAATAAATAGGAAATCTAGTCGACTCGGACCCACACACAGGGGACGAGACTGACGCATCTGCATACGACGCTGAGGTCAGTGCGGACGCAGCGGACCCTCCGTTAGAGTAGCTCACGCTTCATTCCAGGTGTAGATTCCTGGGGATTATATTCCTTTCTCTCTCTTAATTAGGACCTACCAGTCTTACCTAAATTGAACTGCGGTACCAAGATACCAATAATTGTTAATCAGGCCCGTAGACTTTGAATTGTCATGATTTCATACTGGTAACTGAACCAACTAGTTAGACCAACCTGCATCTCATGTCATATGCATCTCATGTTGCACATTAGATCCGATATACGGATCATATTAGACTATTAGCTACTTATAGGTAGATATGTATAAATATTATATATTTATTCTCGTTGGGAGTGATGAGTGTCGGGCCGGTGATGATCAGCCGGATGTGTGGCGTGAGGGCATCGTGATGGGTGGATTACGTATGGTAAACGGATTCGCCCGTGGGGTCCCCCCATCGGGATGTCTTCATAGACATTCGGCTGATGCTCATCAAACGTGATCTTCACTTGATGGCGCATAGTGCCAATTTGAGAGTTTCATTTTCAAAGTTCCTTATTAGTATATGTATTATAATACTTCTTCTTGAGTGATTAAGGTTCGGTTTCTCAGTTTAGAGTATGCGTGTCATATGTGAGGTATTGGAGCTATTCCGTTCTTTATATATTTCTATTAGCCGATATTTGAGATCTCTAAATATTCGAAGGGGTTCTCCTAATAACTCTTAGCAAGTAACGGGGAAATCTGGGCCTCCCCTTGGCTTTAACTAGTACAGAGAGTTCCCTTTGTATTATTATTCAAACGGGTAGTCGGTTCCTTATTTCCGTATGACGGCTGAGACCGAGAGTTTATGTTTATTATTTTCTTTTTGTAAGGTAGGCTTCTCGATTCGCTTTTTGATCGAGTGTGTGCTTTTATAGCCGCTCATGCTTTTACCAGGGCGTTTCGTTCTGGAAACTCAGAATTAAGTTAGATTGGCGGCTGATTATACTAGACCCGTCTAATGATATCCTTAGATTTGGCGGCTGACATACTAGACTCGTCTAAGGGGGCGAATCCTGAAGTCCTACACCGGATTTCCAAAATTTGATTCTTTGTACATTTGTCTGGGAGTTTGACATCTTTTCATATTAGTATTGTATACTACTATTCTTCATGAATATTTTAGGTTTCTTTCTCGTATCGCCTCTTTGGATAGATTTAATTATTTATTTAAATTGATTAATGGTTAAACTAAATACAAGTCAGGTGTAGTAACTAAATATAGGTATTCTCAGAAAATGTGATTGGTCCAACCTTGAATCGGATATAATCTCAAAGGCTGGACCTTAATCCACACTGAGTAACTTTTATAAATTACTCACGTTCCACGGTTGGTTGTGGGGTCCAGGTAAGGAGCAGAAGTTCTTTTGATGTCCAGAGGAGAGCGCTAGGATGGAGTCCCCAGCGTCTTCCGTTTTGAGGATCACTTCATTTGTTTTCTTTTATTCCTTTTGTTAGGATTAGTGTGTAGTAGGTTAGCTAGGGTCGGTCCCACATCCTTTGATGGGATCGTCCTCTTCTGTATGTATTTTACTTTTGTTTTGCTTCCGTTGTAAACCTTGTATCCAGACGCTGGATCATATATATATGTATTTGTTGGATGATCATGTACTGTGTGAAATGTGTGCTTTTCCTTAAAATTAAGTATAATAAATAAATCTTATATATGTTTCTGAGTGGCCAATTAAGCCTTTCGTGTAATTGAAATCAAGTACACGTGGTGGGATTAACACCCTGAACCTAGTCATTATTTCTGGGGTGTGACAAGTACTATATTTATGGGTGGTAAATAATCAAGAAAACACAACAACTTTCCTTATCCTACTACGGTAAGTGTTTCTGATCGGAGTACTTCATTTGTGTGTGGTAAAGATTCAAGAAAACACACTAAGCATCTTATCCTTCTACTAGAAGTGTTTATGATAAGGGTACTTCGTCCATTGGAGATAAGCATTCAAGAAAACACCACAAACATCATAACCTACTACCAGAAGTGTTTCTGATCAGTGTTCTTCATTTATGGATGGTTAACTTTCAAGAAAACACCACAATGCATCTTATCCTTCTGCGAGAAGTGTTTCTGATCAGGGTACTTCGTTCATAGGAGGTAAGCATTCAAGAAGACACCACAAAGCATCGTATCTAACAACTAAAAGTGTTTCTGATTAGTGAGCTTCATTTAGGTGTGGTTACCTTTCAAGAAAATCTTCAAAGCATCATATCCTACTACGAGAAGAGTTTTTCTCCGAGTACCTCTTTTAAGTGTGATAACCATTCACTAGACACAATGAAGAAGCATCGAATAGCACTCTAACTGCTTCTTGTCCTCGTAATTCATTTTAAAAAAGTGCTTATGATTAGTGTATTCTATTTATGGGTGGTTATCTTTCACGAAAACACCACAAAGCATCTTATCCTACTACCAGAAGTGTTTTTGACGATAATATTTTATTTTTGGGTGGTAATCTTCCAAGAAAACTCCAAAAAGCAACTTATTCTTCTACGAGAAGTGTTTCTAATCAGAGTACTTCGTTCATTGGAGATAAGCATTCAAGAAAACACCACATATTATCTTATCATACTACCAGAAATGTTTCTGATTAGTGAGCTTCATTTCTGGGTGGTAACATTTCAAGAAAATTCTACAAAGCATATTATCCTTCTACGAGAAATGTTTCTGATCTGAGTACTTTATTTATTGCTTGTAACCATTCAAGAAAACACCACAAAGCATCTTAATCTTCTACGAGAAGTGTTTCTGATATGGGAACTTCTTTTATGGGTGATAACCATTCAAGAAAACACCACAAAGCATCTTATCATTCTACGAAAAGTGTTTCTGATCTGAGTACATTATTTATGGGTGGTAACTATTCAAGAAAACACCACAAAGCATCTTATCATTCTACGAGAAGTGTTTTTGATATGGATACTTCATTTATGCGTGGTAATCATTCAAGAAAACACCACAAATCATCTTATCCTTCTCTGAAAAGTGTTTCTGATTAGAGTACTTTATTTATGGGTTGTAACCATTAATGAAAACACCACAAAGCATCATATCCTATTACGAGAAGTATTTATGATCATATTACTTCATTTATGGGTGGTAACGTTTCAAGAAAATCCCACAAAGAATCATAGCATACTACGAGAAGTGTTTGTTCTTCAAATACTTCATTTAAGGATGGTAACCTTTCACTAAAACATCATGAAGGAGCATAATTTACCACTCTATGTGCTTCATGTCTGAGTACTCCATTTATGAGCGGTAAACAATCAAGAAAACACCACAAAGCATCTTATCCTACTACGAGAAGGGTTTCTGATCATAGTACTTTATTTATGGGTGGTAACCATTGAAGAAAACACCACAAAACATCTTATCATAAAACACCATGAAGTATCATAGATTACCACTCTATGTGCTTTATTTCTGTGTTCTTCATTTATGGGCAGTAAACCATCAAGAAAACACCACAAAGAATCTTATCCTACTACGAGAAGCATTTCTATTCATATTACTTAATTTATGGGTGGTAATGTTTAAAAAAAATTCACAAAGCATCATAGCCTACTACAAGGAGTGTTTGTTCTTCAAATACTTCATTTAAGAGTGGTAACCTTTCACTAAAACACCATGAAGGAGCATATTATACCACACTAGGTGTTTCATATCTGAGTACTTATTTATGAGCAATAAACAACCAGAAAATACCACAAATCATCGTATCCTAATATGAAAAGTGTTTTCGATATGAGTATTTCGTTTATTGAAGGTAAGCATTCAAGAAAAAGCCACAAAGAATGTTATCTTTCTACGAGAAGTGTTTTTGATATTGGTACTTCATTTATGCGTGGTAACCATTCAAGAAAAAATCACAAATCATCTTATCCTTCTATGAGAAGTGTTTCTGATCATATTACTTTATCTATGAGTTGTAACGATTAAAGAAAACACCACAAAGCATCACATCCTATTACGAGAAGTGTTTCAGATCAGATTACTTCATTTACGGGTGGTAACATTTCTAGAAAATACCACAAAGCATGATAGCCTACTACAAGAAGTGTTTGTTCTTCATATACTTAATTGAAAGGTGGTAACCTTTCACTAAAACATCATGAAGGAGCATAGTTTACCACTCTATGGGCTTCATGTCTGAGCACTCCATTTATGGGCGGTAAACAATCAAGAAAACACCACAAAATATCTTATCTTTCTATGAGAAGTGTTTCTGATCTGAGTACTTTATATATGGTGGTAATCATTAAAGAAAACACCACAAAATATCTTATCCTATTACGAGAGGTTTTTCAGATTTGATTACTTCATTTATGGGTGGTAACGTTTCAAAAAAATCCCAAAAAGCATCATAGCCTAGTACAAAAAGTGTTTGTTCTTCAAATACTTCATTTAATGATGGTAACCTTTCACTAAAACATCGTGAAGGAGCATAGTTTACCACTCTATATGCTTCATGTATGTCTGAGTACTCCATTTATGGACGGTAAACAATCAAGAAAACACCACAAAAAATCTTATCCTACTACGAGAAGCATTTCTGATCAGATTACTTAATTTATGGGGGGTAATATTTCAAAAAAATTTCACAAAGCATCATAGCCTACTACAAGAAGTGTTTGTTCTTCAAATACTTCAATTAAGGATGGTAACCTTGCACTAAAACACCATAAAGAAGCATACTTTACCACACTAGGTGCTTAATATCTGAGTACTTATTTATGAGCAGTAAACAACCAGAAAACACTACAAAGCATATTATCCTACTACAAGAAGTGTTTCCGATACGAGTATTTCGTTTATTGGAGGTAAATATTCAAGAAAACACCACAAAGAATGTTATCCTTCTACGAGAAGTGTTTTTGATATGGGTACTTCATTTATGGGTGGTAACAATTCAAAAAAAAGCACAAATCATCTTATCATTCTATGAGAAGTGTTTCTGATCAAAGTATTTTATTTATGAGTTGTAACCATTAAAGAAAACACCACAAAGCATCATATCCTATTACGAGAAGTGTTTTAGATCATTCTTAAGTTGCATCCTTAATATCTATTCAAAACTTTTAAACATAGTGCCATTAATCTTTTTAAAAAAAATTTAAAGAAAAAATATTTATAACTTATATATGAAGACTTTTACCGACAAATTCAACTTTATATTTTCGAACATTGCCATTTTAATTCCGTATTGTTCTAAATTTTCATTTGTAGTAAAACAGATTTAATACTTTAAGGTAATGAAGAAAATAATTAATATCGTCAGTGAGAAGTTTCATTTTCTGTATATAAGGTAACTCATTCACTTTCTAGAGTATATAACTATTTAGTCATTTTTTATAGAAAACTTAATAAACACGACTTTATTGTTGTAATTCTGTTTACTCTAGTAAATTTTGGCACTTGTATGTCATTTCTTTGAGAATTTTCTCAGTAGAGAAATTATCATTAAATAACACCGAAATTATCTTATTCCAAAATACCCACCGACACACCACCAATATTATTTCAAGAAGCAATACGTCTATTTGGGTCAATTTTGGATCATATGTGTTATTTAATGTATAGCTGAGTATTTAACTGAATCATCATCTAACAACACAAGTTTTCTTATTCCAAAACACCCATGGGCTTATAGCCAAAATCATCGCAAGAAGCAATGCATCTATTTGGACTTTTTTTGGGTCTACGTGTTATTAATTGAGTCTCTTATTTTAGGTGGAGTTTGCCAATTGATAAAAGATTTATTTTTTTATATACAATCTTGAACAGATTGTGAACATTATTCGAACAAAGGTCCTTAAAACCATGTCCCTACTGATCTTGCCCTAAATTAGAACAAAAATGAGCGAAGACCCAAAATTTTATTCTAATTCATGTCTCCCTTTTCGGAAAAACCATTAGCAGACTTTAATAAAATTTCAAGATTTAAATTTCTGATATATATATCCTTGACCAGTTTGTGAATATATTAGAATGAAGGTCCAAGATCATATACTCACCGGTCTTGATCCAAATTAGAATAAAAGGCCAAGCGAAGGCTCATGATTTATTCTAATTCACATTTTCTTTATCCGAAAAGGAATTTATGGGTTTTTATTAAAATCTTCGATATTCAAAATCTTATCTTTTAAGTCTCAAATCTTATCTTTTATCATATCTTCCCCCACGAACTCTATACCCTCAAAGATCATAATGTCTCAATTGTTTGTATTCTATTGGTTTGTAATAATTATTTTTTAGAGAAATGTACTCAAATGACAACTTGTTTACCTCATGTTCAATTTGAACATTTATATAATTTATCATTATTAAAGATCGAGCCTAACTTTATTTGAACATACTCATATTTCTTGAAGATTCAAATATACATTCAAATCATTTTATGGCTTAAGTAAGTTGTATTTAAATATATTTTGCCTTATGCTGCAGTACTTTAGACTTATTATCATAGATTTTAACAATAATTGCATCATTACATTTCCTTTTATTGCGAATAAAATTCGATAATATATAAATGACACAAATTTATTTAAAATATATTATATTCCTGAAGTCTTAACTTAGATGATGATAGTAATATGTATTCATATCTACATCAGATGTCAAAATAATACTCTTGTCATTCTCTATTATCCATATTAAATGGATTTTAGATATTTTGTATTATTTTACATTTTTCACTCTTGTTGGATTCATATTTCATAATTCTTGTTGATTTTGACAAAGTTCCTTTTGACCCAAAAACTTGGTCATATGTGTAAAAACTCTGGTGGTTAATTTTAATCCAAAAACTTTTGTATTATATTTTGCAAAATATTTACAAATGATAGGCTTTACCAAAAAGGATGCTTAGGTGAAAATTGAAAGATAACTTATTTTGAATCATAATAAATTTCTATTTCAAAATTAAGTAGAACTTATTACTTGCCTTAATCTGAAACATAAATAACATTGTGATATATTTATATGTATATTTTGTACCTTGTCATCCTTACTTAAATATCATGTATTTCCAAAAATTATTTTATCTTAGGAAGCTTAAAGTTTGGAACATTTAACTTTCTTAAAAGGATGATATTTTAACCTTTTATATCACAAAATTCAAATATTTCAATTTTCCAAAATAACCTTTATGGCTTCATTTTAGTTTCTTTCGTTACAAAATAACGTACTAGATTTTGCAAAAATAATGCATAAAAATTAACCTTTTAATTGTCAAATCATCCTTCAACCTTTTCTGCAACATACTTGTTATTTTACTAATTAGGTCATTTCGCTTTCTTATTTTACACAAATGAGTTTTGTTAAGAATATGTTTTAATATATTTTGTTATTCTTAATCAAAACAAGTTTATATAAATAAATATTACTTTTAGCAATTTTGACCTTCTCTTTAATGTTGTCCCTTGATCTTTTGATTTTGGATTCAAAATTTTAAATGACATGATCATTTATTTTCCAATTACCTTTCATTTTATTATATTCTGAATAAAATGTATTACTTACTCGGAAAAGTTTCATGATCATATATCATTTTCTTTATCCATTCAACTTTAAATAATATTCTTTTCAATTTAGCAAACAAGGAAGAATAAACTCCACATCATTTTTAATTAAGGATTTATTCATATTATCCAAACGAGATATTTAATTTCTTTAATGAACCATCTTTCTATGATATCATTTACTGTTGATACGACCTATCTACTATTAGCTCGTACCGTATAGATGATTGTATTGTGGTATGCTCTAATGGCGATGTGGAATGATAGTGTTGCCTCTTTCTCATGGGAGAGATGAGTTGTATTTGTGATGGTATGAGATATTGAGATAGGAGATCATCTCTTCTTTGTTTTACCAGCCTTTATATAGGGTTCAGGCTGGTGATTTCTGAGATAATCATTTACGAGCTATTTTAGTGAGGATATGTCTGTTCATGCTATTTTAGTAGAGAGAGCGTGTCACAACTACTCGAAACCACTTCATAAGGCCGGTTGATAATCTTATTCGGGTAGTTCCCATGTTACAGTAAATAAAATAAAAAATAAAAAAATCTTATATGAGCTATGCTATTATGCTTCAAGAAGCAAAAGGGAGTTTTGCTTCACATAATCTCAACCATTTGATTTCATCATTACCAATCCTGAACTGTGGACCTAGAAAACTTGAAATTGAAAGTCAGTAAAACACATACTAAACCGAATTTTA